>SNQJ01S0106050.1:10324-40289 GCA_010110895.2 Picea sitchensis | reverse complement strand
CTAGGGTTAAGGTCAAGCTCTAGAGGTGATCTACCTGTCTGCAGGGAGATTTTCCTACAACACTTGTGCCCTCAAAAGGCCTTCGTGAGTCTTTATAAAAACCCTGGATCTTACAATTTTTTTATCGCTTGATAAATTTATTTTTTAATCGATCGAAAGCTTTAGATCTACTGAAGGGGCTCAGAAGGGACATAACCTGAGAAGAGGATTCACTCAATCAATGAAATTGAAGTCAAAAACTTGAGTGATAGATTTATTTATCGAAGTCACTTGAGGAGGATTTATCTTAGTAAGCAAGAAATAAAAATCGGGGTTTCCATTGATCGGAGTGAAATAATACTTCCTCTTTTATATGATTCTCCCCTTATTTCTCTCTTTACCCAATATTTAGATGCCTATACCGAATGGAAACTTATGCAACATATAAAATAAAGATCACTCAATGATGCCTATACCGAATGGAAACTTATGCAACATATAAAAGAAAGATCACTCAATCAATATTTTTTTTCTTGACTAGGAAAATCAACAACTACTCAGGCATGTACTCGCGTGACACATGGTCATGTTATCCGACTGCTACCACTATAAGCCTATGCATGCCAACACGGCCCCTCACGTGAAACAAGGATAATTGAGGGTTTTGAACCGGTGACTTCACATAATGGAGTGTCTTAATAGTACACTCCACCATCAATTGTTTTACACCCCAGGGGTGATCACTCAATCAATATTGAATGAAATAGAAAATAAATATTGAATTAAATATCATATATATAAGTATATCACTTAATAAATATTTCATTAGGCATCATATATAAGGATATAACCCAATATTTACTTTAGATTTACCAATCCCCTATTTATATCCTAGAAATGAAAGTGTAAATTATTAAAGATGCACCCCTTTGCCATTTTCATATAGCACTTCCATCGTTCCCATTTTTTTGATGTTCACAGATCAATTTTAGGGTTGATTTTCAATGAGGAAATGAGAAGAGGAATTCATTCATCCAAGCAATGGAATTCCTTATTGGATGAATATAAATCATTTCCCCACTTTGTTTTTCAATCTTGATCAATAAAATTGAGGGAATCGATCAGCCCGTGAAATCCTTTTCTTATTTGGAAATACCAACCCTCACGCTAAAGCATTTGTGGCTAATATTTAGTTTAGTGGCCACACCCTCTCGTGCACCATTCATTGATCCAATTAAACAGGAAAGGGGTTAACTGAAGAAATCAGAGTATAAGGTGGTATGTCCCATAGGTTATTGTTAGTTTTGTGGACGTTAAAATCATTCGAGGGAATCAATTAGCCGAATAAACAAGAAACTCATCGGATGAATGGTTTCTATTCATTTCTCATGACAAGTTATTGATAAGTGGTTTATTAATTCTATGGATAGAGGAATCAAATGAAAAAGTCAGAATCACCTCGTGAATTCGCATATCAACTTCTATATGAACGAGCAAATCATCCATTCAGTGACCGACGAACAAACCATTCATCTGAGACGAAAACCACTTGTGGGGATCCATTGTAGCCTAGTTGGTTGGGGGGAATCCGAACCCTGTTATAGTTGTCCTCAGCAGACCTTGAATCCAGGGCTAGAATTTCAAATTTATCTTACCTGTCAAGTGAACTTTTGATGACGGTCATTTGTTTTTCATGCATGTCATTTTAGTTTTACCCCAAATTCATGAGTGTCAAATTGTTTGTCTATTAGTGAATGGATATTCAATTAACTATTAACACTTTATGTGAACTATGACTATGGACTAATTAAATTTCAAGGATTGGGAGTCTAAAACTAATTAAATTTTTTTTATTGTTATATTTAATCCTCAAACAAACCTTTGCCCAACCCCTCTTCAGTGTGAGGTCTAGATAGGTGACACACTATAGTAAACTAATCACTTAGAAATTATGACGGGTTGAGATTTTTTATACCGGTAAATTTTGGCGTGTGGATTTTGCATCCACGTGTCAAATACGTCTAAAAACCAAAAAACGTCCTGTGAGACGTCAAATTCCAGGCCTACTTGAATCTGCCTCTTTCAGATCAATCATCAGGGTTTTTTGTAATTGTGTCATCATTATTTCGTTCATCTTTTATTCAGTCAATATCAATGGGAGGTCGAATATGGTTACACTATGCACGAACTGATCACAAACATTGATTTCACGTGTATGTGTATATTTGTACAGGTCCAGACAATGATGTACAACAGGTCCGTACCAAAATCGTACAATGCCATACAACAAGCCATATAGATCATACTTTTGCAGCAAAAAATGTGTCGATTTTTGTGTTGGTCATACACCTCTACATAAGGCAAAGGCTATCCACCATGCAACAACCCAATGATTGGAAAGCTATTACATGGCTGAATATTTACATAACCATACCATACATGGTGTGATGGGACGTCTCCGTCACCATGACCCCATCGTGTAGAACGAACACCTACGCCGGAAACAGATCTCGTCATTGGCTACTGCCCGCCCCATTCCACCTGGGCCCACAATGCCCCGTTCTAAGTTCAAGCTAATTCAAATTTTGAATTTATCAAAGACGCCAAGGATCGATAGGTTAAAATTTCGATTTTGAAATTTTGATTTGTAGATTTCGCCATGGAATCTGAGCAAATTCCAGATTTCTATGATTTTCATATGGGGTCTGGAATTACTAGTAGTTAGAATTATTCAAATAAGGCCATAGAGCCCACCCATTTCCTAGCGTTACTCCTTACGCACCATTTTATAAGCATAGCAATGGCGAAATATATTCAGTTTTCTTGTCGGTTGGGCAGGATGTCTTTTAGTGATTGGGAGGAAAACAAGATGTTCCACAATCTAGTTATGCTGATCAATTTTTTCTTTAAAGTTGTTTATAGAATTGGTGAGACACAGTTAGCGAAACTCCTCATGGATTTAGACCTTGCAAATTCATCTAAATATAAGGATGTATTTATCAGTGCATGCATCCTCATCTTCAAAGAAGATGATGTCATCAAAATTACAGAGTCACATGGATTCCAGTTCCTAGACAACGAACTAGAGAATGCCACTACGGGAAGCAAACTTAAGTTTATTTCAGCTCTCATCGACGATTGTATAGATCGCTTAATGTCGAAGGTGGCATCCATTTTCACTGAAAACAACTACAAGAGCACAATTGATGAATTATTTTCTAAAGGCGATAATCCTTTAGTATACTCAAACAACAATACTCGAGGCTTCTGAATTGTAAGAATCTACACTCATGTTAGTCTAATGAATGTACTTTCCAGTGACATCAAAATTTCAAATTGACATCAGTATGCATTAGCACATCACCATATGCAGGCCAATATCTAGTTCTGTTGCACCGTTAAAATATTTCCAGATTGGATAGAAGTGCAGGTCCAAATCCATAATCTGCTATGTGACGTTATTGCATTATTGCCTGAAAAAGAAATGAGCGAGCGACGATTTGAAGATGAACGACACTTCCCATCTTGGCTCTTGTTCTTAATTGGCCCCCAATTTGATCAATATTATATCCTCATGTTTTCACTCTCTCAGTCATCCAATGTTCCTCCTCGATGTGAATTAATATACACATATATACACTAGTATGTACAAATCACCAAGTACATAAACCATTGCACTCCTCTCAACTATTTTTCCAATGTTAGAAAAATCATCCATTTTCCATAAATCATAAATGAATTAACATAATAAAGTAACCATGCCAAACAAATAACACAATATATATAGTTGGAATCCCCAAGATGGGGAGAAAACCCACTTCAACCATAGTAACCAATAGTCAATCTAACTAGTGCTAGAACATTCCAAAGAGTCCTAAAATGTTCCAAAATTTTCCCAGACATTCTCAAACCAATGTGAGACCATGAAAACCAAGGAACTCCAACCTCCATCAAGACATCAAAAGAAGACAAAGACTCCACGTGCCTCTAAAACTCCATTCCAAGAGGTCTTATGCCAAGTATTTCAAGTATGCCTTCTCCAAAACTCCAAAATGCATTTCTTCCAAGCCTTGTCCTTATGCCTCTAGAATGCCTAATTTTGATTGTGTAATGCTTGCATATTGTAATTAAATGCAGAAAAAATGTTGAAGAGATCAATCTTAAACATAGTAATAACACATAATTTTACCTAGAAAACCATATGGGAAAATCAACAAAGAATGGCTTATGTGAATACTTAGTAAAAGTGTAGTTCCTTGCAACATGTTTATTTGAAGACTCACCTATGAAGTTTATTTCAAAAGTGAGGTCAACATTCTCTCTTGAAATTACAAGAAACTATCAATTCTAAAAAAATAAAAGAAAAATAGAGGTTTTGAGTTTAAGGGAAGTCGGAGCCGAAGCCACAGGAGAAACCCTACAGACGCAGCCGCAGGAGAAACCAG
Source organism: Picea sitchensis (assembly GCA_010110895.2). NCBI lineage: Eukaryota > Viridiplantae > Streptophyta > Pinopsida > Pinales > Pinaceae > Picea > Picea sitchensis. The sequence continues at coordinate 35,865 of SNQJ01S0106050.1, read as the reverse complement.
GGCCACCGGCCACCAGGGCCGATCCGTTTTTCCCTCAGCCTGCAACTTCTGAAGGGAAAGATACTTCTGGAAGGAGTGGCGCTCGGCTCTCTTCGAAAAGGTGCGTCGGCGCTGGTGTTCAGGACGTGTGGAGCGTTTTGTTTTTTAAAAAGCGCAGGTTTTCAAGGAGAGCGCGGAGAGCGAGCCAGCGCCTCTCTTCTACCCAAAGGGGGCGCCAGGCCTGTAGTGGCCTTACGCTCGATTCGTCCTTGATCCTCAGCGCTCCCGAGTACCCTTCCCAGAAGCGCCGACAAGTTAAGTCCAAACANTTAGTTTTACCCCAAATTCATGAGTGTCAAATTGTTTGTCTATTAGTGAATGGATATTCAATTAACTATTAACACTTTATGTGAACTATGACTATGGACTAATTAAATTTCAAGGATTGGGAGTCTAAAACTAATTAAATTTTGTTTATTGTTATATTTAATCCTCCTACAAACCTTTGCCCAACCCCTCTTCAGTGTGAGGCCTAGATAGGTGACACACTATAGTAAACTAATCACTTAGAAATTATGACGGGTTGAGATTTTTTATACCGGTAAATTTTGACGTGTGGATTTTTCATCCACGTGTTAAATACGTCTAAAAACCAAAAAAACGTCATGTGAGACGTCAAATTCCAAGCTTACTTGAATCTGCCTCTTTCAGATTAATCATCGAGGTTTTCTGTAATTGTGTCATCATTATTTCGTTCATTTTTTATTCAGTCAATATCAATGGGAGGTCGAATATGATTACACTACGCACGAACTAATCACAAACATTGATTTCACATGTATGTGTATATTTGTACAGGTTCGTACAATGATGTACAACAGGTCTATACCACAGTCATACAATGCCATACAACAAGCTGTATATATCATACTTTTGCAGCAAAAAATGTGTCGATTTTTGTGTTGGTCATACACCTCTACATAAGGAAAAGGTTATGCACCATGCAACAACCCAATGATTGGAAAGTTGTTACATGGATGAAGATTTACATAACCATACCATACATGGTGTGATGGGACGTCTCCGTCAACGAACCCGATCGCTAGATCGAACGCCTACACCGGAAACAAATCTCCTCGTGGCTACTGCCTGCTCCATTCCACCCGGGCCCACAATGCCCCGTTCCGAGTTCAAGCTAATTCAAATTTTGAATTTAGCAAAGGCACCAAGGATCGATAGGTTAAAATTTCGATCTGTAGATTTTGCCATCGAATCTAAGCAAATTCCANGCTTTTCATATGGGGTCTGGAATTACTAGTTACAATTATTCAAATAAGGCCATAGAGCCTGCCCATTTCCTCGAGGCTTTCCATCTCTGTAATCGTTGTCTGGGCCATGGTCGAGACATCTACATGTACAGGTAAATTGATTGATCAATTATCTGGGTTTCGTTTAATTCAATCTGACTTGATTTGATCTGATAAATATTTTCTTTCCGCGAAACCCATATTTTTTTTTATTGGAAATTTTGATACTAAAGGCTGGGATTTTTGAACGACATCCATGGTGAATATGTATTCGTTGGCTGAAAGGCATATAGTGCTAGATAAGATGCACCATCTTCGTGCCGCTTGTGAGTTATCAGTCTTAGGGAATGAAAAAAGTGGGGCTGACAAAAAATAGATCAGACGCTTGTGAGTTATCAGTCTTAGGGAATGAAAATAGGGGGCAGACAAAAAACAGATCAGACAAGAAGAGGAGTTGAGCCCACCTGAGCATTCCTGCAAAGGGAAACGAGCGCGTTTAATGGAGGTAAACAAGCGCGTTTAATGGAGTTTGAGGCAGGGATGGCCTTTGACAACACTGAAAATGCTGGTGCAGGGAATGAGAATTTATGGAAAGATGCTGAAATGATTATGGATCGATGGCTTCATTGACACGCATCTAAATTAAGTGAATCGAACCGCTGGCCATAAGTTCTCTACAATCCCCGTTGGTTATAAATTTAATCAATTATTCTCTACACTCAATTACAGTATTCTGTTCATGGATTCCAGTTCCTAGACAACGAACTAGAGAATGCCACTATGGGAAGCAAACTTAAGTTTATTTCAGCTCTCGGCGACGATTGTATAGATCGCTTAATGCTGAAGGTGGCATCCATCTTCACTAAAAACAACTACAAGAGCACAACTGACGAATTATTTGCTAAAGGCGATAATCCTTTAGTATACTCAAACAACAATACTCGAGGCTTCTGAATTGTAAGAATCTACACTCCTGTTAGTCTAATGAATGTACTCGCCAGTGACAGCAAAATTTCAGATTGGCATCAGTATGCATTAGCACATCACCAGATGCAGGCCAATATCCAGTTCCGTTGCACCGTTAAAATATTTACAGATTGGATAGAAGTGCAGGTCCAAATCCATAATCTGCTATGTGACGTTATTGCATTATTGCCTGAAAAAGAAATGAGTGAGCGACGATTTGAAGATGAACGACACTTCCCATCTTGGATCTTGTTCTCAATTGCCCCCCAATTTGATCAATCTTATATACTCATGTGTTCACTCTCTTAGTCATCCAATGTTCCTACTCGATGTGAATTACTATACATATACACATATATACACTAGTATGTACAAATCACCAAGTACATAAACCATTGCACTCCTCTCAACTATGTTTCCAATGTTAGCAAAATCATCCATTTTCCATAAATCATAAATGAATCAACATAATAAAGTAACCATGCCAAACACATAACACAACATATATAGTTGGAATCCCCAAGATGGGGAGAAAACCCACTTCAACCATAGTAACCAATAGTGAATCTATTGGAAATGCACATGGTCATATTTGGGGTTGGGGCCGCCAATAATGCCCCAATTGATTTATCAATATATCAAGAACTCAAATGGCCAGTTGCTTTAACAAAGTGCGTCACTTCACAATATGTACATTTGTGACACTAACCAAACTACCCATTGTTTGGATCACTCGATCCTCCTAGATGATGTCATGGTCAATCCACCATCCAAACTTGTCTCTAGCTAACACATAACTATTCAATTATTGTCCATCATTGTACAAGATCCACTAAATCATCTTGGTTCAACCAAATCCATCTAGGTTCACCTTGTCTCAATTTTCCTCATCATGATATGAATGGCGGCATCAAGGATCAAGTTGTGACTTCGAAACACAATCACCTCATTGTGAGACAAATGATGACATCGTAGCCCAAGTGGTGATGCTACAACATAGAAAGGCACAACAAAGAACACTTAAGCACAACCTACCACGCCATCTCAGTTGTTTGGGCTCACCTAGAGGAAATTGTCCATAGTGAGACACTCATTCTAGTTTTCTCTGGGTTCTTGTAGGTTGTCTTAGGCCATTCCAAAATCATTACACAACATTCTATCCCATTCCAAGTTGTTTTGGAGGTCATTCTAGAATCATTCCAAGGCATTCCAACTCATCTATAGTGAGACACTCATTCTAGTTTTCTATGGGTTCTTGTTTGTTGTCCTAGGCCATTCCAAAATCATTCTAGGGCATTCTATCCCATTCCAAGTTATTTTGGTGGTCATTCTAAAATCATTCCAAGGAATTCCAACTCATCTTAGAACATTCCATGTCATTCCAAGCCATTCCAACTCATATTAAAATATTGCATGCCATTCCAAGTCATTCCAAAATCGTTCCAAGGCATTCCATTCTATTCTAACTAGTGCTAGAACATTCCAAAGAGTCCTAAAATGTTCCAAAAATTTCCCAGACATTCTCAAACCAATGTGAGACCATGAAAACCAAGGAACTCCAACCTCCATCAAGACATCAAAAGAAGACAAAGACTCCATGTGCCTCTAAAACTCCATTCCAAGAGGTCTTATGCCAAGTATTTCAAGTATGCCTTCTCCAAAACTCCAAAATTCATTTCTTCCAAGCCTTGTCCTTATGCCTATAGAATGCCTAATTTTGATTGTGTAATGCTTGCATATTGTAATTAAATGCAGAAAAAATGTTGAAGAGATCAATCTTAAACATAGTAATAACACATAATTTTACCTAGAAAACCATATGGGAAAATCAACAAAGAATGGCTTATGTCAATACTTAGTAAAAGTGTAGTTCCTTGCATGTAAATGTTCATCTACATTTTAACACATGAATCTGTTGTTGTGAAGAACGGTCACGTGGAAATATATAAAATTTTGCTAATTTAGCATATGATAAAAAAAGTTATAGAGTAGATTTTTGTGATAATTTAGCATATGATAAATACCTGGAGATGATGGAGTCCGAAATGGAGATAATGGAGCCAAAGATGGAGCTGCAGGTGGAGATAGTGGAGCTTGAAGTGAGATATAATGGAGCACGATGTGAAGTAGCCATTTTAATCTTCCTTTATCTTGGTTTAATTAGGTTAGTTTAATTTAATTTGAATATCTCTGTGTGTGTGTGTGTGTGTGTGTGTGTGTGTTTTATTTCACAAAAGGTTAGAGCCGACATATACAATTTTCATTTACTTAATTTTTATTATTATTATTTAAGAGTGACATGTGTCAGCTCCACGTTGAATTTAGGCACGAAATCACACATCGACCTAATATTGGGCTGTAGAATGCGCCTCTCGATGCAGAAGAAGAAAAAAATGATAAAGATGCATTGGATCAGGAAAAGGGGAATGATCATTTTGGATAAGAGAATGATGATTTGATAACGCTATAAATTGAATGAAAAAAATCATAATTCTCATTGTTGTAATCCCAATTTTAGGTTTTTTGATGTTGACAAGGTTCATTTTGTGCAAGTTCATATATAAACTTAATAAAGAACATACAAGTTAGAAATTTTACCAAGATTAATAGAGTTTGTAATCCCAAACATAATCATTAAATATGTTAGGGATCTAACCTCCCTAACCCCTCATGTAGGTAGAAAAATATATTTTTCATGTAATTAAGGTCGACATTAGTTTATAAGACCTATTTAATAAATGTGAACAAGTCAATGTAAGAAGACCTAATAGAAGCTTCTACTTCTAGAAAGATCTTCCGTTAGAAGGTTCTTTAGAAGATAGAATTAGTATAAATAAGAGTAGGAGGCATGAAAAGTCTTTGTCTTGAGAATTATTGTAATAGAGAACTGCTCTATTGGAGGTTTCCCCCTCGAAGAGGCAAGTGAACATTGTTTCCTATCAAGAAAGGTATTATTTTGGTGTTGTGGTTTAATATATTGTGTTGTTCCGTTGTTATTCTCTGCAATATTTATGTTTTTTGCTATTATAATAGATCCGGTACCTTACAAGTCGTATCAAAGCACTTTCCTTGGTAGGAATTGTGTGTTAAAGTTTTTCAGGGTAGAGACATATTATGGCATCTTAAAACTATAGATATATGTCATTGATCGCATAAATCCATGATCAGGGAAGCATACATGCAAGAATGTGATGGTGTCATCTTGGAATTTCAACTCCTATGTGAATGAATCTATTGCATCTTGGACCTGCCTTGGTGTCATCCGACATAACATAATTAAACCCATGCCTCATCTTTCCTATCCTAGTCTCCATATGTTCAACCTTATCACCATGCTAATACATTGCGTATGCCATCTGCTCAACAATGTTCTCCAAGATAACAAGTTGATCCTTTATTCTGCCTATCTTGGGCTCCCTCTCTGTGTCACTTCCATTTTCATGTGATCCAACCATGGAAAACCCTCCAAGTATCTCCATTCTACTTGCAAGAGTTTTTTCCAAGGCACCTAAGAATTTACTCAAAGAATTCTCCAAAACTCTGTGATCAACTCTACAATGAGTTCTGCAATGAACTTTTCAATCGCCTACCTTGCCCAAGTGTTCAGTTCATCCCACGAACTCTTCTCCTAGTATTCTCAAAGTGTGCACATAGGACCATTCACAAGTCACAATCTCATCCACAATTTGGCACTTACTTCTGTCACAAACCACACACAAACCAAAGCCTACACCCAAAATCTCTTTGTGATGGAACAATCTGCCATACCGAAGAATTCATCAAGTTTGTGCCCAAAATATCTCTATGATATTCCCTATCACCATTTTAATAGAGCATGCTTCAAGATTTGATACCACCTATTATGACCCCACAGGATGCCTCTAGTAAGGGTCAGTTCAGCAAAGGATTTTCTTATTGTTTAGTCGACAGGAGTGCGTCTGGAACGACTAGTTCCCTAATCTTCGGCAAAGCTAAAATACCCAAATCCGTAATTTTTACACCGCTCTTGAGGAACCCGAAGCTCGATGCATTCTACTATGTTGAATTGGTGGGCATAAGCGTCCGTGGGAGGAGGCTCGCCTCTATTCCGGCCTCCGTGTTTCGGATGGATGCGACTGGCAATGACAGAGTCATTATCGATTCTGGGACCTCTTTGACACGTTTGGTTGATTCTTCTGATACTACAATGAGGGATGCTTTCAAGGTCGGGACTGGGAACCTGAAGTCCACGTGCGAGTTTTCTTTGTTTGATACCTGCTATGATTTATCGGGGCTAAAAACTGTGAAGGTACCCACACTGGTCCTTCATTTCCAGGGCAGTGTCGATATCTCTTTGCCTGCTACTAATTATCTCATCCCCGTGGATAGTTCCGTGAATTTCTTCTTTGCCTTTGCTGGGAACACTAGTGGGCTCTCCATTATTGGCAACATTCAGTAGCAAGGGTACCGTGTAGTGTTTGATAGTCTGGTGAATCGTGTAGGATTTAAAGATGGTTAATGCCTAGCCTAGGAGAGCTTGTTTATTTGATTTTGATTTTTACTTGTATTGTATGCCTAACCTAATCTCTTCTCATATACCATCCCCTACTACTGTTCTTACTATTATTGAAAACGTTATTTGGGTTAAAAGATTCATACATTGTCCAATACCCATGAACCACATTATATCCTTAGGATGGTGTATCAACAAAAAATTGGCAGGTTTCCCTGAAGAATCCTCTTCCATGTTAAGTAACATCATTCACCTAAGGCTACTAAATTTTTGGCATATAATCCTTTGAGAACAAATCATTTTGATCAAAATTGGTTCCTTAAATTAGCTTTCCTACTAAAGCACACCCAAGAGAAAACCTAGGTCTAAATAACTTCAATATTTAGAAGGATTTCATATGTTTGTTCTCCCCCATTGAAATGAAACTTCACTTTTTATTTCCATAGGAGACAACAACCTTTTGTTTCTTTGAGTTATCACATTAGCAGGGCTTTTAAGGTAGAATATAGTGTTTCTTTATGGATCCTAAGAGAAAAAATCTAGAAGGATGAGGTGGACAAAGAGGTGACATGGTTCCCCAACCCCTAAGACATGGTAAACAAGGTTCCCACTAAGCAATAAAATATGCCCTTGTTGTTGTTAGTGGGAAAAAAAATTTCTTAGTTGATGTGGAATTAAAATTATGAACTCTATAGGAGATTATAATTTAAGTACTTATGCACTGATAAACTATGTTAGAGTATTGAACTTAGATAGAAGTGACTTTACATATGATGTAATTAATTGTCATATAGAATGAGTTTATTTTAAACAACATTAGCACATATAAACTACACCATTATCTATGAGCATTAGGATATCTTCAGTTATACCATTCTCTTTAGGTCGTAAGATCAAATATCTTTTTTTTTTAAATACATTATCTAAACACTAAGGTTATCCTTAAAATATATATGTGCATTACAAAGAAGGGAAAATAAAGTCATGTGTAAACAGTCTTAATGCATTCTCTTTATGGAACCAATTCAAAGTTGCAATGATTTAGTAAAATATTTGAACATAAATTAATTTATTCATCAATGCAAAGAAGACCTTATAAAAAATACATTAGCACCAAGAAGACCATATAAAAAATACATTAGCACCAAGATTTGGTTGAGTGCCCATATGTCCAATAACAAAAATATTACTATGTTATCTCTAAGTTTAAAACATATTCAGCTCATAGTGGAGTTGAATATTCAATCTCTCACGATGAAGGAAAGGAAGGGAAGGATGAGTTTGGAAAGAGATAATTTAAGTGAAACAAAGTCAATATAAATATGAAAATAAAGACATCTAGTTCTTAGATAGTGAACAATAGTATATATGGAAGACTTCATTTGATATCAAGACTAAGAACTTGGGTTCTATATTTTTTTTCTCTAAATTTTTTGGTGTATTTTTGCAGTATTACTCTGTACATAGTGATTCATTGCAATGTACATGTGTTTTAACATTTAATATTGTTAAATTGTGAATATGTACAAAACTCCCATTTCCTTCCAGTAAAGACACAAACTAGATTCTTTACCTTGAACAAGTCTTACAACTCCAAATAAAATGAAGATCATGGTCTTGAGAGACAACATACTTGTCATTTATAGGTGACAAAGCTTAACTAGGAAAACAAATGCAATAGGATTGAAATGAAAAACATTATTAAGTGCTCCAACCGTATGTTAAATATAGTGATATAGGTCAAGTAATGATGTTATATATCGTAGGTTATGTCCTATGGAACTATGACCTATGGAACTATGACTTGTGGAACTGTGATCTGTGGAACTATGACCTATGGAACTATGCTCTCTGGAACTTTGACCTCTGGAACTATGACCTGTGGAACTACTCCCTCTAAAACTATCACCTCTGGAACTACGCCCTATGGAACTATGACCTCTGGAACTATGCCCTCTGGAACTATGACCTCTCGAACTACGCCATCTAGAACTATGAACTTTGGAACTATGACATGTGGAATTGTGACCTATGGAACTATGACATCTGGAAATATGCCCTCTGGAACTATGACCTCTTGAACTACACCCTCTGGAACTATGACCTATGGAACTTTGACCTCTAGAACTACGCCCTCTAGAACTATGACCTCTGGAAGTATGCCCTTTGGAATTACACCATCTAGAACTATGACCTATGGAACTATGACCTTTGGAACTATGACCTATAGAACTATGACCTATGGAACTATGATTTGTGGAACTATGACCTATAGAACCACACCCTCTAGAACTATGACCTTTGGAACTATGCCCTATGGAACTATGACCTCTAGAACTATGACCTTTGGAACTATGCTCTTTGTAACTATGACCTTTGGAACTATGACCCATGGAACTGTGAACTGTGACCTCTTGAATTGTGACCTCTGGAATTACGCCCTCTGGAACTATGACCTCTTGAACTATGCCCTCTAGAACTATGAGCTCTAGAATTACCTGTGGAAATATGACCTTTGGAACTATGCCCTCTAGAGCTATGACACGTGGAATGACCCCAAGAACTATGACCCGTGGAACTAATACCTTTGGAAATACACATTCTGGAACTATGATATGTGGAACTATGCCCTCTGAAACTATGACCTGTGGAATTGTGACCTGTGGAACTATGACCAGTGGAACTATGACCTTTGGAACTACGCCCTGTGGAACTATGACCTATGGAACTATGACCTCTGGAACTACGCCTCTGGAACTACGCCCTCTAGAACTACGCCTCTAGAACTATGCCCTCTGGAACTATGACCTCTCGAATTACGCCCTCTGGAACTATGACCTGTGGAACTATGCCCTCTGGAACTACGCCCTTTGGAACTATGACCTGTGGAACTACGCTCTCTGGAACTATGACCTATAGAATTGTGACCTGTGGAACTACACCCTTTGGAACTGTGACCTTTGGAACTATGCCCTATGGAACTACACCCTTTGGAACTATGACCTATGGAACTACGCCCTCTGGAACTATGCCTCTGGAACTACGCCCTCTGGAACTACTCCCTTTAGAACTGTGACCTCTGGAACTACGCCCTCAAGAACTATGACCTGTGGAACTACGCCCTCTGGAACTATGCCCTCTAGAAATACGCCCTTTGGAACAATGACCTTTGGAACTACGCCCTCTAGAACTACGACCTCTGGAACTACGCCTCTAGAACTACGACCTCTGGAACTATGCCCTTTGGAACTACAACCTTTGGAACTATTACCTCTATAACTATGCCCTCTGGAACTATGCCCTCTGGAACTATGACCTCTGGAACTAAGCTCTGTGGAACTACGCCCTTTGGAACTATGACCTGTGGAACTACGCCCTCTCGAACTATGACTTGTGGAATTGTGAACTGTGGAACTATGACCTATGGAACTACGCCCTCTGGAACTATGACCTCTGGAACTATGCCCTTTGGAAGTACTCCCTTTGGAACTACGCACTTTGGAACTATGCCTCTGGAACTATGACCTCTGGAACTACGCCATCTGAAACTATGTCCTTTGGAACTATGACCTCTAGAACTACACCCTCTGGAACTATGACCTGTTGAACTACGCCCTCTAGAACTAGTCCCTTTGGAACTATGACCATTGGAATTCTGACCTCTGGAACTATGCCCTATGGAACTATGACCTTTGGAACTACGCCCTCTAGAACTATGCCCTTTGGAACTATGACCTGTGGAACTATGCCCTCTCGAACTATAACCTGTGGAATTGTGACATGTGGAACTATGACCTATGGAACTATGCCCTCTGGAACTATGACCTCTGGAACTGCACCCTCTGGAACTATGCCCTTTGGAACTATGACCTGTGGAACTATGCCCTCTAGAACTACGCCCTTTGGAACTACGCCTATGGAACTATGACCTCTAGAACTACGCCCTCTGGAACTACGCCCTTTGGAACTATGACCTGTGGAACTAAGCCCTCTGCAACTACGCCCTTTGGAACTATGACCTGTGGAACTACGCCCTCTCAAACTATAACCTATGGAATTGTGACATGTGGAACTATCACCTATGGAACTATGCCCTCTGGAACTATGACCTCTGGAACTATGACCTCTAGAACTACGCCCTCTGGAACTATGTCGTTTGGAACTATGACCTGTGGAAGTACACCCTCTGGAAGTACGCCTATGGAACTAGCACCTCTGGAACTACGCCCTCTGGAACTATGCCCTTTGGAAATATGACCTCTGGAACTAAGCCCTCTGGAACTATGCCCTTTGGAACTATGACCTATGGAACTACGCCCTTCGGAACTATGACCTGTGGAACTATGCCCTCTCGAACTATGACCTGTGGTACTACGCCCTGAGGAACTATGACCTCTGGAACTACGCCCTCTGGAACTACACCCTTTGGAACTATGACCTATGGAACTACGCCCTTTGGAACTATGACCTGTGGAATTGTGACCTGTGGAACTATGACCTGTGGAACTACGCCCTCTAGAACGATGACTTCTGGAACTACGCCCTCTAGAAATATGACCTGTGGAACTATGATCTCTGGAACTAATCCCTCTGGAACTACGCCCTTTGGAACTATGACCTCTCGAACTACTCCCTCTGGAACTATGACCCGTGGAATTGTGACCTGTGGAACTATGACCTATGGAACTACGCCCTCTAGAACTATGCCCTCTGGAACTACGCCCTTTTGATCTATGACCTTTGGAACTACGCCCTCTGGAACTACACCTCTGGAACTATGACCTCTAGAACTACACCCTCTGGAACTACACCCTTTGGAACTATGACCTGTGGAACTAAGCCCTCTAGAACTATGCCCTTTGGAACTCTGACTTGTGGAACTACGCCCTCTGGAACTATGACCTGTTGAATTGTGACCTGTGGAACTATGACCTATGGAACTACACCCTCTGAAACTATGACCTATGGAACTACGCCCTTTGGAACTACACCCTGTGAAACTATGACTTGTGGAATTGTGACCTGTCGAACTATGACCTGTGGAACTATGCCCTCTGGAACTATGGCCTCTGGAACTACGCCCTTTGCAACTATGACCTCTATAACTATGACCTCTGGAACTAAGCCCTCTGGAACTACACCCTTTGGAACTATGACCTCTGGAACTACACCCTCTGGAACTATGACCTGTGGAATTGTGACCTGTGGAACTATGACCTATGGAACTACACCCTCTGGAACTATGCCCTCTGGAACTACGACCTTTGGAACTATGACCTTTGGGACTACGCCCTCTGGAACTATGCCTCTGGAACTATGACCTTTGGAACTATGCCCTCTAGAACTACGCCCTTTGGAACTATGACCTCTAGAACTACGCCCTCTGGAATGACGCCCTTCGAAACTATGACCTCTGGAAATACGCCCTCTGGAACTATGCCCTCTGGAACTATGACCTCTGGAACTAAGCCCTCTGGAACTATGCCCTTTGGAACTATGACCTATGGAACTACGCCCTCTGGAACTATGAACTGTGGAATTGTGACCTGTGGAACTATGACCTATGGAACTACACCCTCTAGAACTATGAACTCTGGAACTATGCCCTCTGGAACTATGCCCTTTGGAACTACGCACTCTGGAACTACGCCTCTGGAACTATGACCTCTGGAACTATGCCCTCTGGAACTACGCCATTTGGAAATATGACCTCTGGAAATATGACCTATTCAACTATGACCTCTGGAACTACGCCCTCTGGAACTAAGACCTGTCATAGTTCCATAGGCGTAGTTCTAGAGGGCGTAGTTCCACAGGTCATAATTCCAAAGGGTGTAGTTCTAGAGGGCGTAGTTCCAGAGGTCATAGTTCCAGAGGGCGTAGTTCGAGAGGTCACAATTCCATATGTCATAGTTCCATAGGGACTAGTTCTAGAGGGCGTAGTTCCACAGGTCATAGCTCCAGAGGGCATAATTCCACAGGTCATAGTTCTAAAGGGCGTAGTTCCAGAGGGTGTAGTTCCAGAGGTCATAGTTCCAGAGTGGTAGTTCCAGAGTGCGTAGTTCCAAAGGTCATAGTTCCAAAGGGCGTAGTTCCAGAGGGCATAGTTCCAGAGTTCATAGTTCCAGAGGGCATAGTTCCATAGGTCATAGTTCCATAGGGCATAGTTCCATAGGTCATAGTTCCAGAGGTCACAATTCCACAGGTGATAGTTCCAGAGGGCGTAGTTCCACAGGTCATAGTTCCAAAGGGTGTAGTTCCAGAGGACATAGTTCCAGAGGACATAGTTCCAGAGGTCATAGTTCCAGAGGGCGTAGTTCCAAAGGGAGTAGTTCCAGAGATCATATCTCCAAAGGGTGTAGTTCCAGAGGGCGTAGTTACAAAGGTCATAGTTCCAGAGGCGTAGTTCCAGAGGGCGTAGTTCCACAGGTCATAGTTCCAAAGGGTGTAGTTATAGAGGGCATATTCCACAAGGCATAGTTCCACAGGTCATAGTTCCAGAGGGCGTAGTTCCACAGGTCATAGTTCCAAAGGGACTAGTTCCAGAGGGAGTAGTTATAGAGGCGTAGTTCCATAATAACTCACATCGAGGAGGAACATTGGATGACTGAGAGAGTGAAAACATGAGGATATAAGATTGATCAAATTGGGGGCCAATTGAGAACAAGAGTCGATATGGGAAGTGTCGTTCATCATCAAATCATCGCTCGCTCATTTCTTTTTCAGGAAATAATGCAATAATGTCACATAGCATACTACGGATTCGGACCTGCACTTCTATCCAATCTGGAAATATTTTAACGGTGCAACGGAACTGGATATTGGCCTGCATCTGGTGATGTGCTAATGCATCTGATGCCAAACTGAATTTTTTTTGTCACTGGCGAGTACATTCATTAGACTAACAGAAGTGTAGATTCTTACCATTCAGAAGCCTCAAGTATTGTTGTTTGAGTATACTAAAGGATTATTTCCTTTAGCAAATAATTCATCAGTTGTGCTCTTGTAGTTGTTTTCAGTGAAAATGGATGCCACCTTCGGCATTAAGCGATCTATACAATCATTGCCGAGAGTTGAAATAAACTTAAGTTTGCTTCCCGTAGTGGAATTCTCTAGTTCGTTGTCTAGGAACTGGAATCCATGCAACTCTGTAATTTTGATGACATCATCTTCTTTGAAGATGTATATGCATGTAACCAAAAACGCATTGGTAAATACATCCTTATATTTAGATGACTTTGCACGGTCTAAATCCATAAGGACTTTCACTAACTCTGTCTCACCAATTCTATAAACATCTTTAAAGAGAAAATTGATCAGCATGGCTAAATTTTGGGACATCTTGTTTTCCTCCCAATCACTAAAGGACATCCTGCCCAAGTGACAGGAAAACTGAATATATTCGCTTTTCCAGAGGGCATAGTTCCAGAGGTCATAGTTCTAGAGGACGTAGTTCCATAGATCATAGTTCCATAGTAATTCACATCGAGGAGGAACATTGGATGACTAAGAGAGTGAAAACATGAGGATATAAGATTGATCAAATTAGGGGCCAATTGAGAACAAGAGTCGAGATGGGAAGTGTCGTTCATCTTCAAATCATCGCTTGCTCATTTCGTTTTCAGACAATAATGCAATAACATCACATAGCAGATTATAGATTCGGACCTGCACTTCTATCCAATCTGAAAATATTTTAATGGTGTAACAGAATTGGATATTGGCCCGCATCTGGTGATGTGTTAATGCATACCGAATATATTCACTTTTCCAAAGGGCGTAATCCTTTAGTATACTCAAACAACAATACTCGAGGCTTCCGAATTGTAAGAATCTACACTCCTGTTAGTCTAATGAATGTACTCGCCAGTGACAACAAAATTTCATATTGGCTTCAGTATGCATTAGCACATCACTAGATGCAGGCCAATATTCAATTCCATTTCACTGTTAAAATATTTCTAGATTGGATAGAAGTGTAGGTCTGAATCCGTAATCTTGTTCTCAATTGGCCCCCAATTTGATCAATCTTATGTCCTCATGTTTTCACTCTCTCAATCATCCAATGTTACTCCTCGATGTGAATTACTATGGAACTATGACCTCTGGAACTACCCCCTCTAGAACTATGACCCCTATAACTATGACCTCTAGAACTATGCCCTCTATAACTATGAACTTTGGAACTATGACATGTGGAATTTTGACCTATGGAACTGTGACATTTGGAACTATGCCCTCTGGAACTATGACCTCTTGAACTACACCCTCTAGAACTATGACCTCTGGAACTTTGACCTCTGGAACTACGCCCTCCAGAACTATGACCTCTGGAATTATGCCCTCTAGAACTATGACCTATGGAACTATGACCTATGGAACTATGACCTGTGGAACTAGGACCTATAGAACTACACCCTCTGGAACTATGACCTCTGGAACTATGCCCTCTAGAGCTATGAACTCTAGAACTATGACCTCTGAAACTATGCCCTTTGTAACTATGACCTTTTGAACTATGACTTGTGGAACTGTGAACTGTGACCTTTGGAATTGTGACCTCTGGAATTACGCCCTTTCGAACTATGACCTCTTGAACTACGCCCTCTGGAACTATGACCTCTGGAACTATGAGCTCTAGAACTACCTGTGGAACTATGACCTCTGGAACTACGCCCTCTGGAGCTATGACATGTGGAATGACCCCAAGAAATATCACTCGTGGAACTAATACCTTTGGAACTATTCCTTCTGGAACTATGACATGTGGAACTATGCCCTCTGGAACTATGACATGTGGAATTGTGACCTGTGGAACTATGACTAGTGAAACTATGACCTTTGGAACTACGCCCTGTGGAACTATGACCTGTGAAACTATGACCTCTGGAGATATGCCCTCTGGATCTACGCCCTCTGGAACTATAACCTCTGGAACTATGCCCTCTGGAACTATGCCCTTTGGAACTATGACCTGTGGAACTACGCCCTCTGGAACTACGCCTCTGGAACTACACCCTCTGGAACTACTCCCTTTGGAACTATGACCTCTGGAACTACACCCTCTAGAACTATGATCTTTGGAACTACGCCCTCTGGAACTATGCACTTTGGAACTACGCCCTTTTGAACTATGACCTGTGGAACTACACCCTCTGGAACTATGATCTATGGAATTGTGACCTGTGGAACTATGACCTGTGGAATTATGCCCTTTGGAACTATGACCTCTAGAACTATGCCCTTTGGAACTATGACCTATGGAACTACGCCCTCTGGAACTATGCCTCTGGAACTACACCCTCTGGAACTACTCCCTTTCGAACTATGACCTCTGGAACTACGCCCTCTAGAACTATGACCTCTGGAACTATGCCCTCTAGAACTATGCCCTCTAGAACTACACCCTTTGGAACTGTGACCTTGGAACTATGCCCTCTGGAACTACACCTCTAGAACTATGACCTCTGGAAATACACCCTTTGGAACTATACCCCTTGTAACTATTACCTCTGGAACTATTCCCTCTGGAACTATGCCCTTTGGAACTATGATCTCTAGAACTAAGCCCTCTGGAACTACGCCCTTTGGAACTATGACCTGTGGAACTACGCCCTCTAGAACTATGACTTGTGGAATTGTGACCTTTGGAACTATGACCTATGGAACTATGCCCTCTAGAACTATGACCTCTGGAACTATTCCCTATGGAATTAAGCCCTTTGGAACTACGCACTCTGGAACTACGCCTCGGGAACTATGACCTCTTGAAATAGGCCATCTGGAACTACACCCTTTGGAACTATGACCTGTGGAACTACGCCCTCTGGAACTATGACCTGTGGAACTACGCCCTCAAGAACTACTCCCTCTGGAACTATGACCTGTGGAATTGTGACCTGTGGAACTACGCCCTGTGGAACTATGACCTATGAAACTATGCCCTCTAGAACTACGCCCTTTGGAACTATGACCTGTGGAACTACGCCCTCTAGAACTATAAACTGCGGAATTGTGACATGTGGAACTATGACCTATGGAACTACACCCTCTGGAACTATGACCTCTGGAACTACTCCCTCTGGAACTATGCCCTTTGAAACTATGACCTGTGGAACTACACCCTTTGGAACTACGCCTATGGAACTATGACTTCTGGAACTATGCCCTTTGGAGTTGTGACCTCTAGAACTAAGCCCTCTATAACTACGCCTTTTGGAGCTATGACCTCTGCAACTAAGCCCTCTGGAACTACGCCCTTTGCAACTATGACCTGTGGAACTACGCCCTCTAGAAATATAACCTGTGGAATTGTGACATGTGGAAATACACCCTCTCGAACTACGCCCTTAGAACTATGACCTCTAGAACTACGCCCTCTAGAACTATGCCATCTAGAACTACACCCTTTGAACTGTGACCTTTGGAACTACGCCCTCTGGAACTACGCCTCTGGAACTATGACCTCTGGAAATACGCCCTTTGGAACTATGCCCTTTGGAACTATTACCTCTGGAACTATTCCCTCTGGAACTAGGCCCTCTAGAACTATGACCTATGGAGCTAAGCCCTCTAGAACTACGCCCTTTGGAACTATGACCTGTGGAACTACGTCGTCTAGAACTATGACCTGTGGAATTGTGACCTGTGGAACTATGACCTATGGAACTACGCCCTCTGAAACTATGACCTCTGGAACTATTCCCTCTGGAACTAAGACCTTTGGAACTATGCACTCTGGAATTATGCCTCTGGAACTATGACCTCTAGAACTAGGCCATTTGGAACTACACCCTTTGGAACTATGACCTCTAGAACTACACCCTATGGAACTATGACCTGTGGAACTACGCCCTCAAGAACTAGTCCCTCTGGAACTATGACCTGTGGAATTGTGACCTCTAGAACTACGCCCTGTGGAACTATGACCTATGGAACTATGCCCTCTAGAACTATGCCCTTTGGAACTATGACCTGTGGAACTACGCCCTATGGAACTATAACCTGTGGAATTGTGACATGTGGAACTATGACCTATGGAACTACACCCTCTGGAACTATGACCTCTGGAACTATGCCCTCTGGAACTATGTCCTTTGGAACTATGCCCTCTGGAATTACGCCTATGGAACAATGACCTATGGAACTACGCCCTTTGGAGCTATGACCTCTGGAACTAAGCCCTCTGGAACTACGCCCTTTGGAGCTATGACCTCTGGAACTAAGCCCTCTGGAACTACGCCCTTTGGAACTATAACCTGTGGAACTACACCCTCTGGAAATATAACCTGTGGAATTGTGACATGTGGAACTACACCCTCTTGAACTATGACCTCTGGAACTACGCCCTTTAGAACTATGCCCTTTGGAACTATGACCTGTGGAACTACGCCCTCTGGAAGTACGCGTATGAAACTAGGACCTCTGGAACTATGCCCTTTGGAACTATGAACTTTGGAACTAAGCCCTCTGGAACTACGCCCTTTGGAACTATGACCTGTGGAACTACACCCTCTGGAACTATAACCTATGGAATTGTGATCTGTGGAACTATGACCAGTGGAACTACACCCTGAGGAACTATGACCTCTGGAACTACACCCTCTAGAACTATGCCCTTTTGAACTATGACCTATGGAACTATGCCCTCTGGAACTATGACCTATGGAATTGTGACCTGTGGAACTATGACCTATGGAACTACGCCCTCTGGAACTATGACCTCTGGAACTACGCCCTCTGGAAATATGACCTCTGGAACTATGACCTCTGGAACTAAGCCCTCTGGAACTATGCCCTCTGGAATTATGACCTCTGGAACTATACCCTTTGGAACTATGACCTGTGGAATTGTGACCTGTGGAACTATGACCTATGGAACTATGCCAACTGGAACTATGCCCTTTGGAAATACACCTTTTTGAACTATGACATTTTGAACTACGCCCTCTGGAACTACGCCTCTTGAACTATGACCTCTGGAACTATGCCCTCTGGAACTATGCCCTTTGGAACTATGACCTCTAGAACTAAGCCCTATGGAACTACGCCCTTTAGAGCTATGACATGTGAAACTATGCCCTCTGGAACTATGAACTATGGAATTGTGGCCTCTAGAACTATGACCTATGGAACTAGGCCCTCTGAAACTATGACCTATGGAACTACATCCTTTGGAACTATGAGATGTGGAACTACACCCTTTGGAACTATGACTCATGGAATTGTGACCTGTGGAACTATGACCTGTGGAACTACGCTCTCTGTAACTATGACCTCTGTAACTAGGCTCTCTGGAACTAAGCCCTCTGGAACTACGCCCTTTGGAACTATGACCTCTGGAACTACGCCCTCTGGAACTATGACATGTGGAATTGTGACCTGTGGAACTATGACCTATGGAACTACGCCCTCTGGAACTATGCCCTCTAGAACTACGACCATTGGAACTATGACCTTTGGAACTATGCCCTCTAGAACTATGCCTTTGCAACTACGCCCTTTGGAACTATGCCCTTTGGAACTACGTCCTCTGGAACTACACCCTTTGGAACTATGACCTCTAGAAATACGCCCTCTGGAACTATGACCTCTGGAACTAAGCCCTCTGGAACTGCGCCCTTTGGAACTATGACTTGTGGAACTATGCCCTTTGGAACTATGACCTGTGGAATTGTGACCTGTCAAACTATGGCCTATGGAACTACGCTGTCTGGAATTATGACTTATGGAACTAAGCCCTCTAGAACTACGCCCTTTAGAACTATGACCCATGGAACTACGCCCTCTGGAACTATGACCTGTGGAATTGTTACCTGTGGAACTATGACATATGGAACTACGCCCTCTGGAACTATACCCTCTATAACTATGCCCTTTGGAACTATGACCTTTGGAACTACGCACTCTAGAACTACGCCTCCGGAACTATGACCTCTGGAACTACGCCCTCTAAAACTACGCCCTTTGGAACTATGACCTCTAGAACTACGCCCTCTGGAACTATGACCTGTGGAACTATGACCTCTGGAGCTACGCCCTCTGGAACTAAGACATTTCATAGTTCTAGAGGCATAGTTCCAGAGGGCGTAGTTCCATAGGTCATAGTTCCAAGGGGTGTAGTTCTAGAGGGCATAGTTCCAGAGGTCATAGTTCTAGAGGGCGTAATTCCATAGGGCATAGTTCCAGAGGTCACAATTCCACAGGTCATAGTTCCAAAGGGACTAGTTCTAGAGGGCGTAGTTCCACAGGTCATAGTTTTAGAGGTCGTAGTTCTAGAGGTCATAGTTCCAAAGGGCATAGTTCTAGAGGGTGTAGTTCCAGAGGTCATAGTTCCAAAGGGCGTAGTTCTAGAGGGCGTAGTTCCAGAGGTCATAGTTCCAAAGGGCATAGTTCCAGAGGGCGTAGTTCTAGAGGTCATAGTTCTAGAGGCGTAGTTCCAGAGTGCGTAGTTCCAAAGGTCATAGTTCCAAAGGGCGTAGTTCCAGAGGTCATAGTTCTAGACGGCGTAGTTCCATAGGTCATAGTTCTAGAGGGCATAGTTCCATAGGTCATAGTTCCACAGGTCACAATTCCACAGGTCATAGTTCCAGAGGGCGTAGTTCCACACGTCATAGTTCCAAAGGGCATAGTTTTAGAGGGCTTAGTTCCAGAGGTCATAGTTCCATAGGGTGTAGTTCCAGAGGTCATGGCTCCAAAGGGTGTAGTTCTAGAGGGCATAGTTCTAGAGGTCATAGTTCCATAGGGAATAGTTCCACAGGTCATAGTTCCAAAGGGCATAGTTCTAGAGGGCATAGTTCCAGAGGGCGTAGTTCCACAGGTCATAGTTCCAGAGGGCGTAGTTCCACAGGTCATGGTTCCAAAGGGAGTAGTTCCATAGGGCATAGTTCTAGAGGAGTAGTTCCAAAGGGCATAGTTCCATAGGTCATAGTTCCATAGGTCACAATTCCATAGGTCATAGTTCCAGAGGGCGTAGTTCCACAGGTCATAGTTCCAAAGGGCGTAGTTCCAGTGGGCTTAGTTCCAGAGGTCATAGTTCTAGAGGTCATAGTTCCAAAGGGCGTAGTTCCAGAGGGCATAGTTCCAAAGGTCATAATTCTAGAGGCGTAGTTACAGAGGTCATAGTTTCAAAGGGTGTAGTTCAAGAAGGCGTAGTTCCAGAGGGTGTAGTTCCATAGGTCATAGTTCCACAGGTTACAATTCCACAAGTCATAGTTCCAAAGGGCGTAGTTCCAGAGGTCATAGTTCCAAAGGGTGTAGTTCTAGAGGGCTTATTTCTAAAGGTATAGTTCCACGGGTAATAGTTTCAGAGGGCATAGTTCCAGAGGTAATAGTTCCAGAGGGCGTAGTTCCAGAGGTCATAGTTCCAGAGGAGTAGTTCCAGAGGGCGTAGTTCCAAAGGTCATAGTTTCAAAGGGCATAGTTTTAGAGGGCATAGTTCCAGAGGGTGTAGTTCCATAGGTCATAGTTCCAGAGGGCGTAGTTCCAGAGGTCATAGTTCCAAAGGGCGTAGTTCCAAAGGTGTAGTTCCAGAGGGCGTAGTTCTGGAACTACGCCCTCTGGAACTACACCCTTTGGAACTATGACCTATGGAACTACACCCTCTGGAACTATGACCTATGGAATTGTGACCTATGGAACTACGTCCTCTAGAACTATGACCTTTGGAACTACACCATCTGGAACTTTGGAACTATGACCTATGGAACTACGCCCTTTGGAACTATGACCTCTGGAACTATGACCTCTGGAACTACGCCCTCTAGAAATCTAAACATTAATAAACACTTTATTAATAAATACTTTATAACACTTCTTATACCATTAATTTATAAATTTACAGATATATTTAGTAAAAAGATTATTAATCAATAAATTAAATTTACAGATATATTTAACCAAAAACTTTATTATTCAAAAAATTTATTTAGATACATTTTAAATGAAAAATTTATTAATCAATAAATTTATTTAGAAACATTTTAGGGTGAGTAAACATCACCTTAGATGACATTTGGAAAATTAAAATAAAATTATTAGACAAAGTATTAATGTTATAAATTTCATTTACCAATTATTAAGTTTATTAGTTCACATGGAGTGACATTTGGACACCGTGCACCAAGGGTAGTAAATACACCCTTTCACGGCCTATCTCCCTCTTCTCCTCAGAATACATAGCATTTACACAGCTTGGATGGTGGTGTAGTTGTGCAACGTGGGAGACTTAATGGGATGCTCGATGCGAGAGTTGGAGTGCTACAAGACTGTTACAAGTCTATTATGGGTTGTTAACTTGAAGTTAATGGTTGTTTTCATCACCAATTTTGCCAGCTTATCCATTTTTTTTATTCAAGTGTTATGGGTGGCTCCCTCCTCCCTCATTAGAATTTTTGTTGCCAGATCAATTATAATTCATTTTTAAAAGTATGAATATCGATATTTTAAAGTGCAAAACTAAAATATGAAAATGTGAATATTGGTTTTCAAAAATATGAAGTTTCTATTTTAAAAATGTGAATTTCAAATCATTTCAATTAAAACAAAAGTTCAATTATGGTAAATTTTGAAATAAAAAAACATCAATTTTGAATCCAAAAATAACAATATCAAATTATTATGTATGTTTAGATTTCATTATTTTGAATTTATTTTTTAATATGTATATATATCTAAACGATTAATGAACAACATTTTACATTTTAATTTTTTATGTATATGCATATCACTATAAAAAAAAACCATATAATTTTTTTTATGGCTCTAGCTATGATTTCTCTTCACTCTTCTTTTATGCTAAAAAAAAAACTATCTAAATACTTCTCCCTTTTTCATTTAAATACTTCCTTTTTTCACTTTTATATTTTCTTCACTCTTTTCCCATTTAAATAATTTTTGTTTTTTTATGACATTGATCTTTCTTCACTCTTCTATTTTATGTTATAAAAATACATTTAAATACACCCCTCCTTTTTTTCCCTTAAAACTAGACTTTACTTTCCTTTCTTTCAATCAGAATTAAATATATAATAACATACATAAAATGGCCAAACTACAAAAGCCTTCCCCTTGATTAACTAATTACGGCCTTTATAATAGGTATAATTGTTTTTGCATTTAAAAAAATTAAACACTTGTGAATCCTTGATAAGCCTATTAATTTTATTTTTTTTATTTGTGATGAGTTATATAGCCAAATAGTATAAATAAAATATTTTGTGATTTGTTTTTTTTCAAAATTTTGAAGTTTTAAAAAATACTTACAATGAAGGTAGTTTGAGATTATTTGCACTACTTAATAATACGTATTTAAATGATATGAAATGAAATGTAATGTTTGGTCATTTCTTTTCTTAATAATATTTATTTAAATGATGTGAAATGAAATGTTTGGTCCTTTTTATTGGAAAATACTAAACATTTACAATTTTTTTGATTTTCTTAGATTATGAATCTGCTTATTGTAAATTATGATTAAAAATATTTAAATTTTTTAAATTTCAAATTATAAATTTGCTTTGTTTATTGTAAATTATGATTTAAATAAGTTTTATTGTAAATTATGACTAAAAACATTTAAATTTTTTGAATTTCAAATTATACATCTGTTTTGCTTATTATAAATTATGATTTAAATAAATAAACAAGTTTTAAGCTTTTTTAAATGTATATTATAGTTTTTTTATAAATTTAATAAAAAAAATGATAATTTATTAAATTACAAATTTTAATAATTAAAATTAAAAATATATATAATTTTTTTTTATTAAAGTTTCAAAATAAAAAGTTTCATTTTCACCCTTAAAAATTATGATTTTTCATGTATTTTGTGAAATTACTTACAAATTGGAAGGGAAAAATTGGTATAAACGATTTCAATAAATAATGCTTCCAAGTTCGTAATAGCTAAGGAGTCGTCACTTATTCATTGAGACTTTTTACAATGGGCGGGTCAATCAAAAAGTCACTTTAAATAAAAATGTTAGATCAATAAAATTAGAGTGAAATTCCCTCCGATAGGGTAAGATTATTTTGTAGTCGGCATCCTCTATCTGACTCTGCGAGTTGTGGTGTGGAAGAAATTTGTTTATCACTTTTTCTTATAAGGCGTGTGGGCCTGAAGATTATGTGCAAAAAGGTCGCCTTATTTTCCACACGCATTCTTTCAAAAACTACTGGTCCCCTCGTTTCCTCAGCTCACAACATCCTATCTCAAGGCGAGAGCTATCAATACCCTATCAAATTCTAAATACAAAATTTGGATGAAACCTGAATTTTTCATATGATAATGAGCGTGAAGATTATTTTAAAAAAACTCCAGAGACTTGTAAACATAGACTTGACTTCATTTGATTAGACAACTCCTCTTCTTCTCTGATCTGTTTTTTGTCCACCCCCCTATTTCATTCCCTAAGACTGATAACTCACAAGCGTCTGATCTGTTTTTTGTTAGCCCCACTTTTTTCATTCCCTAAGACTGATAACTCACAAGCGGCATGAAGATGGTGCATCTTATCTAGCACTATATGCCTTTCAGCCAACGAATACATACTCACCATGTATGTCATTCAAAAAGCCCAACCTTCTGTATCAAAATTTCCAATAAAAAAAAATATTGGTTTGGCGGAAAGAAAATATTTATCAGATCAAATCAAGTCAGATTGAATTAAACAAAACCCAGATAATTGGTCGATCAATTTACCTGTACATGTAGATGTCTCGACCATGGCCCAGACAACAGTTACAGAGACGAAAAGTGTCGAGGAAATGGGCGGGCTCTATGGCCTTATTTGAATAACTGTAACTACTTGTAATTCTGGACCCCATATGAAAAGCATAGAAATCTAGAATTTGCTCAGATTCGATGGCGAAATATACAGATCGAAATCTCAAAATCGAAATTTTAACCTTTCAATCCTTGGCGACTTTTCCAAATTCAAAGTTTGAATTAGCTTGAACTCGAAATGAGGCATTGTGCCTTGGCACCTTTGCTAAATTCAAAATTTGAATTATCTTGAACTCAGAACGGGGCATTGTGGGCCCAGGTGGAACGGGGAGATTTGTTTCCAGCGTAGGCGTTCATTCTATGCGATAGGGTCCCGGTGACGGAGACATCCCATCACACCATGTATGGTATGGTTATGTAAATCTTCGGCCATGCAACACCTTCCCGATCATTGGGTTGTTGCATGGTGGATAGCCTTCGCCTCTACATAATGCCATATAGATATGTTTTTTGATGATTTGATTGACTGTACAACTATTGGTTAGTAGGCTGCAGATGTCATCTTGTAAGATTTTAATATGAGGAATGAATCATTGTGTATTTGTATAGTTAATTTATGCTTATGCTATTTACTTTTCCATCTATTGTGTGATTGATTCTATGGTCTAAAAATAATTTTATGCGGATAAATAAATTCAGATTTGAGTTGTTTGATTGAAATCATAAGGACATTAGTTACCTAGGCTTATGAAAATTTACATGGTATTAGAGTATTGAATCTGATTGATGTTCTCAAGGGTTTACAATATAGGTTTTTTTGTCTTACTTAATTATATCTAAGAGTTTGTGTCTTAGATTTTAGAGATGGCAACAATTAGCCTGATATATGGGAATGTGCCTCAAATTTATTGCCTTGGAAGATCAACGTAATGTTGTTATTGGAGGAGAATGATCTCTGGGTATGTCGTAAAAGATGTTGTGGCTACAACTACATATTTGTGGTAGTTGGTAACCCATAAGAAGAAGGACGTGAAGGCCAAGATGATGATTATTGATGTTTTAAAGGATCATT
>SNQJ01S0106049.1:0-29966 GCA_010110895.2 Picea sitchensis | reverse complement strand
ATGAAGCCCGGTCTCTGTAGTAAGATTATAAAAGCGAAATATTTTCCACAAACTACCGTTCATCTCTGGCTTAGATCGACTACTGGGAGACACATTGACGGATCTCATACCTGGAGAAATATGTTAACAACCCTTCCCATCATTCTCCATTGGATCTCGTGGCAGCCTGGAAATGGCTATCAAATTGAAGTGGGCAGGGACGTCATGCTGGGATTAGGCAAGCTCGCCTTACTCTCAACAAAGCTGCTGGAATATCTTCATATAAAAAACATTTATTTCCTCTTTCAGATAAAATCGAATCAAAGCGGGGATCATATAAATGACTGTTGGCTCAGGAGTGAAGAACTTGGTTTGGACGCAGCTCTGGCAGTTGAATGGTTGGGCTTTACCCGCAGGCTCATGGAATCGGGTGTTCGCTTACAGAACATACCCGACTTACTCCTGTGGACTGGTGGGGACAAGTCTGGAGTCCTTAACGCTAACAATGTCTACAGCGCTCTGGCAGCCAAGTACTGGTCTTTAAATTCTGAGCGTGGGCAGGGAGCGATCTGGAGGTGCAATGTCCCACTCAAGTTGAAACTATTTGCATGGCTATTAATTGAAAACAAGCTTTTACTGTGGCCAAATCTCCAAGCTCGGGGTTGGGAGGGACCCAGCCGCTGCTGTCTATGCAAATTGAGTGGTGAGACGAGCGCACATCTCTTCATAGACTGCTCCTTTTTCAGATCCATTTGGAATCATATTTCCCCTGCACTCTCGCCCTCATTGGCTTGGACAGGTACCAGTGTATCAGATTGTTTTCAAAACTGGTTGAAGGCCCCCACCAATCAGCTAAAGATACCAATCCTCCTTTGCTGGCTTATTTGGAAGAACAGGAATGCAACTTTATTTGAGGACAAACCACCATCAGTCCACAGAGTGGCCTGCTCCATTTGCGCTGAAATAACAATTGATAAAAATCAGATACCATTTTCAACACCTTGCAGACCTGCCTTCACAGTTCCATTTGATAGAGTAGTGGCCTGGTTCGATGGGGCGGCTCAACTGAAAGGCTTACAATGCGGAGCTGGTGGTAAGATATCCATAAACCCTCAGACGTGTTACCGGTGGACACTAAACTGCGGGCAAGGATCCAATATGAAAGCTGAACTCATGGGAGCATGGGCGTCGTGTATTCTGGCAAGTAGACTACATATAAGTGAGCTTTTACTGCTTGGTGACTCCAAGATCACAATTGACTGGCTGAACGGATGTGCTGACTTCCATGTTGCGGACTTGATGAGCTGGAAAGAAAGAACTCGAGAAGCGACCCAGCTGCTCAATCATATCACTTTCTCCCACATCTACAGAAAGGATAATATGGTCCTTGGTGACTCTAAATTATCATTGATTGGCTGAGCTTGTGTGCAGACTTCCATGTGGCGGCTCTTGAGTGTTGGAAGGAGAGAACTCGTGAAGCGACCCAGTTGCTCAATCATATCACTTTCTCCCACATCTACAGAAAGGATAATATGGAGGCTGATATACTTTCAAAAAAGCACCCATCACTGGACACATACTCATAATGAGATGGGAAGAAGGCAACGAGGGACCCACCTCGAGGATCAATTTTTTGAATGATTGGACATGCGAGCAACCACCCATGGGTTTGTTTCTGGCAATGACGAGACTAGTTTCTCACTTTTGTTTTGTGTAGCATGTTTGATCTTCGACAAAATGCTTGCATTTCACTGCTTGGACTATTACGTTAATTTGTATAATTTTCATATCCTTCCCATTATGTAAGTTTGTTTTTTCCTCATGAAAAAACAAATAATTTGATATTCTTTAAATTAACTTATTGAGTTGTCATATTAAAAAATGTGTTTGTAATAATTTGATTTTCTATTTGAATTTACATATTTATTTCTATGTAATAAATAATTCACCATTAATAAATGTTGAATTAGAATAAATTCACTTACCAACTAATGTTTTTATAATAAATAATTCACTTACTAATAAAAGTGTTTGTAACACTAATCATATACTTGAGTTACTTATTGATGAGTTTGTATAAATAATTACTTTACTAACAAATGCCATTTGTAATAAATAATTTGGATATTTTTTCTTTGAATCTACTTATTGATGTGTTTGTAATAAATAATCCACTACTAACAAATGTTGTATGTACAAAATAATTTGATATTCCCTTGAATCACGAAGCTGTTTTGAAGAGTAATAAATAACTAATTCTACTAACAAATGTGATTGTAATAAATAATTAGATATTCCTTGAATTTTTTTTGATTTGTTTGTAATAAATAATTTGATATTCCCATTTGAATTTAAGTAGTTTCTTTCGAAGTGTAATAAATAATTCAACATTAATAACATGCTCTGAACAAATAACTACATAGTAGTTTGAAACGAGTATTATAATTCATATTATGTTAGTATGTAATAATTGATATTTGCAATTTTGAAGTGTAATAAATAATTCACTTACTAACAAATGTGTATGTAAAAAATAATTCTCTTATTAACAAATGTTGCTTGTAATAAATAATTTATTCCTTTTGAATTTACTAGTTATTTTTGAAGTATAATAGCAATTAACTTATTAACAAATATGTTTATAATAAATAATCTGATACTCTTTGAATCTACTTATTGATGTATTTCTCTAATCTAATTTCAAGCATAACAATCCAAACATATATAATAGATCAATTTTTTTTTTTCCCTTGTGCTATGTCAAAATTTAAAGATCATGATAAATAGTCAATGTTCTCTACACATCAATCACACAAATTAACAAAATAATAAATAAGCATTAATAATCCAATACACCATCATGACATATATCATTACCATAAATCATGACACACACATCAATCTATTGACATATTAATTACAGTAGCTCAACAACTTTGCATTCTACCATTAATAATGACACAATACAGTACAATATTAAACCTTCAACCTTCAACGCATTTTATAAGGACCATCAATCCTTCAATTATAAACCCACAATTAAACATGCTCACTATCCACACATATCTATCTGTGACATCAACATTAAATATGCGTTGCTTGCGAGAGTAATAACTCTTGAACATTCTCATGTCAATTTAAGCAATAACTCAGAAGTACCAGTCATTAAATCAGCCATAAATCAATCATTCAAGATGCAAGATAATAAAGAAGTAATCGCTGCCCACTTTCTAAATAAAGGCTCACAAGAAATTTTATTATTTAGTCCTAGTAAATCAACAACGTATGTAATCTACAAAAACTATTCAATTAATTATTTTATAAAGCAAAAATTATCATCTAGAACATAATCCTTCATCACATACCATTAGCTAAAGAAGTCTAAGGTCCACCAATTCATTTATTACATTATAATTTAACACGCGGAAAATCTATTATCTAGAGAAAGCGCTACTTTCATTAATTTCCATTTGTGCAAACGTTCAATATCTATCAACATTCATTACATCAAGTCCAACATCAACTAGATTGACAATCAACATAAAATATCACAAATCATGGTGCACTAGAAATCAAAATTTCTAATGCAATCCAAACATCTTAATCGACTAGTTATTTAGGTGCAATAAGAATTTATTACAAGCATACATCAACTAAGGGATGCAATTAGACATCAATGAAGCATTCCATAATAAACTGTATTTAAGACTAGTTATATCAACATTAACTCTAGGGCATGCAAGCAACCATTCCCTTTGATTAATCGTATATCAACTTATTTAACAACGCAAGAGTAACTAAATTCCAACAATCACAATTCATATAAATAACAGTGTAAGATAACAAAGTTTAAACATTCAACATTCTCATGATCAAGGTGCAAAGCAATCTACTTTATTTTATTTTCATGACACAAAAGTAATCATCAAATCTCTATACCCAAAATTACCACGATTAATGAATTACATAGTTCAACAATAAATCCTTGTTAATTTCAAGATGTGTTCGTGATCTAATCACCGAATTAAACAGAAATCAACATCATTTATTTCGCCCATAATCTTAATCACTTAATTGAACATACATCCATCAATATTCATGGTGCGCAAATAATCTAATTATTCAATAACATCAAAGTCCATGGCGCAAGTTAATCTAATCACTTATTTGTTTATTCCCTAACATTTTTAGTTGCACGAGAAGTAAACTACCCACAATACCATCCATACATTACTTTTATACAATGGTGCAATAAGTATAAATGTGAATTTTTATGCTAGTGCAAACCGCACACATGGAAATATGAAATCATAATTAAGAATGCCCCTAGTAAATTAATTTTCTTCCCATTTATGACAATTATGAAAATGAAAGGTTTAACATTGGTCAATAGAATCCATTTAACTTTGGAAATAATTGGATATTATAACTGGTAAAAGGATGAAGCTTTATATATGTCTACTAATGGAGGAATTTGCATATAAATTTATTAATTAATTAGTTACAAGACAAGGTTGAAGATCCTTTGAAGATCTTTTAAATCATTAACTACAAACAATCCATTGATTTAATCTTTATGACGTAGTTAATATTTGCCATGATTTGAGATTGATTTCTAACCATTTTCCATTACACAAATAACACCCATTAATAACCATCTAAATCGCAAAAATAACTACTTCAATTTGTTCTTGCAAGGAAAAATTAAACATAAAAGTGAACTTAAGTCTATTGGGAGGATAAGCGAACCATCGACCAAAGCAACAAGGGTAACCAACAACAAGAGAAATCATATTCATATATTGGAAGTATGCTGCTCTCTATCAATTTTTTTTTTTTTAAACACAACAGAGGTAATTCTCTCGTGAAACCGACACTAGGGAGAAGGAAATACAATCCACAAGGTCCTTAAATGCAAGGGGGGTAAATCACTCGCACCACCTCCATTGAGGAGAAGGAACATAGGCTAAATCTTCCGCTAAAATTCAGAGAAGCACCAAGTACTATGCAAGGTGGTTCCTCCAATACACAAGGTATTTTACTCAAGAATATCTCGAGAAGAAAAGGAAAACTATGGTTTCTCCCAACTCACGTGTTGTTTTACCCACGAAACTCACGTAAGAAATGGGTAACCTTGTTGTTTATCCCACCAACTCATGTGGTGTTTTACCAATTTAAACTCAAGTAGTAAGAAGGGAAAACGCTTAGGTGGCCTCCCCGATCTCAATGGTTTGTTTACCCATTAAAGATTTGCAAAGAGAAAAAGGTACTTTTCCTGTGGTTATTGATGTAGAGCATCGCTAACATCGTTTAGCTGCGGAAGCCGGGCTGGACAATCGACAAGTGCCGCATCGAATTTTGGAAAACACCTGAAATTGTTGGGCTAACATTTAATGTGGAAATTTAATGTAAGGCCACTTGTATATTGTAGTCGGACCTTGAGAGGATTTCTCGGCCCTGCAGTAGGTGCAGAAGGCATTGGCATAATTAATGTAAAGTAGATAGAATTTAATTCTAGATTAGACCGTTTGAGAG
This sequence comes from Picea sitchensis, assembly GCA_010110895.2. Classification (NCBI taxonomy): domain Eukaryota; kingdom Viridiplantae; phylum Streptophyta; class Pinopsida; order Pinales; family Pinaceae; genus Picea; species Picea sitchensis. The sequence goes on along the minus strand of SNQJ01S0106049.1, from coordinate 24,452 downwards.
AGCAAGAGGGAAAACGAGATATAGACAATCTCATTGTGTATTGTATAATTAGATGGGAAAATTATAGACGCAGGAGAAGAAGAAGAGGAAGGCAGAGCCGGTAAGAACACCCATAAAATGCATTTGGATTAATAGAAAAGCTTGATTCAAATTCATGGTTTGTGTTGTTCGTTGTGTATTGGTATACCTTCCATGAATGATTGCTTTCCCTATACATTTGCTTTATGTGTTGTGTATATGATTTCATGGTTGAATTGAAGTCCAGAGAAGAAAGAATGAGTTTCAATTGCTTCACTATCTGAGAAAGGATTCCTGCATGATTGGTACCGGAAGAGTCCCGCAAGGAGCGCATTGACGTAAGAGCTCAGGGAGTTTAGCTTTGTTCTCATTCACCCACAAGTGAAGTTAGCGCCGTGAGTCGCAGGAGTGCACAGCTCGAGAAGTTTAGGCCATAACCCGGTAAGAGTCAAGGACCATCACAGGCAAAAGGAAAAGATTCAGTCACTAAGCAGCTGAATGTTTCACGCAATGAGGCAAGGTGGTTCTCCTCAAAGATTCAGAGGTGGTAAAGCTCAGGAGGTATAGACCTTCGAAGCTACTTCAACACCAAGAGAAGCACATGGAGTTTGTGCTGAGAAGTGTTTAAACAAGCATCAAAATTTGTGCGTAGGTGGACAAGCCTTCTCGAGGAGGAGTACTTGTCCATTCTAACTCATCGATAAACGACCTGGCTTTCAGTATTCTCAGAGAGAATTCGGTGACATCCCGTGGATCGTCAAATTTCACAAAGGTGTAGGGAGAATACAGGGACGTATTATTGAGAGGTTAAAGGCTCAGGAGGGTTAGAGTCATTGATCCATCGCCGTACCTGTGGCCGGTGGATCACTCAAGGAATCGCTTCATCGGATTTCGTGAGGGAAGAGTCAAAGATTTGGCGTAGCTTAAAATCATAATCAGGATATCCGATATCCCGATGGCTACCGCATAAAGGTGGAGCCACCGTGAGTTGGTGACGGGACAGTGACGAAGCATCTGGAAAGTTTCATGGTGGGGAAGGTTCAACATTGACATCGATTCACGATAGCTTAAACTGAAATCCTTTAATGCAGGTGACAGCAGGAAGGTGGAACTCATCGTGTCGAAAGTAATCACGTATCGGAGTTTGGGAAGTCAGTAAAGCGAAGTTGTTCTGCTAACAGCGAGTGGCTAAATCGGATAGAAGAAGTCCCATAAGAGGAAAAGGGTCACGTTGACTTTGTACCGCTCGAGTTTCGGAGCCTACGCCGACCTTTGGATTCGCTGAATCAAGTCCGGATTCGATTTGTAAAGAAAGGAGATCTCACTTGTTTGTTGTTGGTGTAGATTCCCCGACAGGGGAATTAAGAGAACCTGAGTTCTTCGAGCCGGTGACAAAGAGAAGATCCCGGTGAGCGCGACGTGTTTGCGAGCTACCGCTGGCTTTGGTATCGAGCATTTTCATAAAGTTTCTTTGTTTTCTCAGAGGCGAGAATATAATCTACCATGCCGAATTAGAGAAGGGATGCTAGACAATCTCGCATCCAGAAAGTATAGGAAATGCCGAAAAGAGGAAGAGGTGCAAATGACAGATTCGTCATGGAGAGAGAGATGGCGGATTCCTGATTCAGACTAAGACATGGTGGAAGCACAAAACTATTTACCAAAGGCGGGGATCTCAAATGATTCCAAAAGCTAAATTGAGGCTGGGAAATTAACAGGGGAAGAAGTTGTAAAATAAGATGCAGCAAATGAATTTTTGATCAGAGCTATTGCAAGGACGGGTGCAAGAACAAAGATGGACATTCTAGTTTTATGAGGGGAATTTGGATGTAGAGGAGCTTCTAGGCTGGATTAGAGCTATGATAATGCATCGACTATGAAGATGTCGGTGAAGACAAGAATGGTCAAGCATGTCATTACGCTTGAAAGGACAAAGATTGTGGTGGGATGAACTATAAGTCGATAGATCGTAAGGGCGCGGTGAAGACGAGCTAGACAGAGGATTAAGATGAAAGCAATCCCGCAGGGATTATCAAATTCATTCTGGCTCGTGAGAAATTTCAGAACTCAAACATAAGCCGATGACAAAGGAAAAGAATATATCGTGGAATTGGTATAAACCAAACACGCATGCGCCTTCGGCCAGAGAGCTGGCTTTGATGAAAAAGGTTGCTAGATATATGAATCACGAGATATGATATCTAGGACGATATGAGCATGGTAACCATCCGGAAGGTGGAAGATGCTTATCAAATGGCTCAAAAGGAGGAAGAGAAGTCAATTCAAAGTAGTGGGTCGAGAGGTCGAAAGGCAGTCACCCAGAGGAAAATCAAGCCCAAGAAAAATATCGTAAGCCCAAGGAAGACCGAAGAAACCTCAGACCTGTAGGAGAGAGGGTGGTTTCACAATGAAAAGGGCGTAAATATGTTAAACAACGGGGCAACATAACGAGCGTAAAGTTGAGACATATTAATAACACTCCTTCTCGCATTCACAGGCGTAGGAAGAGAAGAGGTGGAGTAATTACATTTCATGTGGGAAGAATGGGCACAAGTCTTATGAGTGTCCGCATAAAAAGAAATATATTGAGAAGCTCACATCGCTGAAGCTCAGAGGCGGGATGTGGAGGCAGAAGAGGCTAAAGGTGGAAGATCAACGATGATGAAAAGTCCTTTTGACACCCGAAAGAGGTGGACAGCTCAGTGAAAATGAGTAGATTATTCAGGACGGCTTGCACCGCCAACAACCGAAAATGCAAAGTCATCATAGACAACGGGAGCACTGATAATCTAGTATCTACAGAGATGGTAGAGAAGTCGATTTGAGACTAATCGATCATCCAAACCCATACAGAAGCCGTATTGCAAAGGACAACTGTGCAACTATTACCAAACAATGCTTGGTTGAATTCAAGATAGAGGATATAGATAAGATATTATGTGATGTCATTCCTATGGATGTTTGTTGGCGATTGGCCGTAGACCATTATAATGATGACGAATGTGATTCATGACGGCAAAATGAACACATACACCCTGAGAAGAATGGGCGTTACACAAGTTGCTTCCGATAAAGGATAAGAAGGTAAAAATGGAGGTAAGAAACACCGCATTTCATGAGTGGAAATGAAATTCTTACAAAGGTTAAGAAGGAATATGCACAGTTCATTATGGTCAAGTTTATATCATTGCGACTAGCACAAGAGCGGATGATTTACCAAAGGAGGTCTGTGAACTCACTGGAAGAATTCACCGACATTGTAGTGGACGAATTACTTCATCCGTTGCCACCGACGTAAGTCTTATCATCATATCGATCTCATACTGAAATGCAGCTTTATGAACAAAGCCGCGTACAGACTATCGCCGCAAGAGAATGAAGAGGTTAAGAGGCGAGTCCAGGATTTATTGGATAAGGGTTTGGTTAGGGAAAGTTTTGAGTCCATGTTCTATTCCAACAAGATCAACCGAAGAAAGACGGAGGTCGGAGGATGTAATCGAGGGTGATAAAACAAGATAACCATCGCATATCATTGTCGAGGATGATGATTAGATTGGATTTGTTTGAGTGGAGAAAAATATTTCAAACATTGATTTGAAAGAAGATATCACCAAATCCTACATGAGAGAAGGTGATGAATAGAAGACAACATTCAAGACAACAAGGGTTTGTATGAATGGTTTGTTACGTCGCTGGTCTTAACAAATGCGGACAAGTAATGCATGAGGTTGATAGAACGGCATTGAGGATGTTCATCAAAGAAATGCTCTCATTGTATTTGGATGACTACACGGTTTTCAAAGAAAAACAAGGAGACCAAGCATTTGGCTGCTGTGCTGGATGTAGAAATGGCGAGAAGTCGCTGATAAATATGAAGAAGTCCCTACTTGGCGGAAGACATTTAATTTAGTATTTGTTATTTCAAAAATGAGCTGAGGATGGATCCATATAAGGTGAAAGTGATCAAGAATTGGCCATCACCAAGAATACTGAAAGAGAAGTTTTCTGATTACTGGTTAAGTTTCTACCAAAGTTCACTGTGAATTTCAAGTGGGAATTAGCGCAATGGATGATAGAATAAGGAAGAAAAGAGGTAAATATTTTCACCGACCCAAGAGAATGAGAAGAGATTCAACTGCTAAAGAGGAAGATTACGAACAACAGCTTTGGTGTTACCGATTTTAAGAGATGTGAAATGTATGCTGATTTGCAATCGAAGTGCCTTGAGTCAAGATGACAGCTCATGGTATACTTTTACTATAGAAGTCGAATGAGGCTAAGTTGAAAAGAATTCCACCTGCGATAAGGAGTTCTATGCTACTGCTACATACTGAAGAAACAGTATTACTTAATCCCAAGGAGTTTGCGGCCAGGCAGACACCATGCATTGCGCTTTTGAATTACCAGGGAGAAGTTGAACGAAATATATCAAATGGCTGGAGTATATGCGTAATTTTACCAGGATAAAACATATTTCTAGCAATCACAATAAAGTTGTTGGATGCTTGTGCGTATGTTTGTTATTGCAGGAGTTCCAAGTCAAAACGCTGGGTTTTACGACCCGAATACGTACAGAGATGATCATGATTTTAAGGAGGTGTATGAAACAACTGAGAATCCAATTCTCGGATATAACCTGCGGATACAGGAATACATGATCTGTGAAGATTGCTTTTCGAGGCAATCAACTATGTATTCCCAAATGCTCCATGAGAGAGAACTATCAAGGAGGTTCACAGAGACTACCGACATTTATGTCATGGACAAACATTCAAACTGAACGAGTCGAAAGTATTTTACCGAACGTGAGGACAATGAGATTTGTAGACAAAAGTAATTTTCCTTATTCAAGTGAAGGAAGCGAATGCAAGATTTTATCAACCATTGCCCATACCGGAGAGGCTATGGGATGCATTATGATGGATATTGTGGTTGCTAAGAACACAAAGAGGTTTTGATTCGATATTTGTGGTGGTGGACAGTTTTTTTCAAATATGGCACATTTCATCCGATGCCAAAATATTAGTGATGCAATGCACGTTGCAAATTGTTTTTTTCAGGGAGGTTGTGAGATTGCATGGATTGCTAAGGAGTATAGTTTTAGATTGATATACCAAGTTTGTGGGACATTTTTTTGGAGGACTTTGTGGAAGAATTTGGGAACTAATTTGGCGTTATTCAAATTATCATCATCATATGGATGGATAGACATAAGAGGTAAACAAAGTCTCCTAGACTTCTGTTGAGAAGCTTGGTGACAGAGCACCATACCTAGTGGGACCATATTACCAGTATAGTTTCTTTTAATGACTCGTGAAACAGATAATGGTAGAGTCCATTTCTAAGTTGTCTATGGTATTCACTGAGGGTTTCGAACCAGGGATTCAAAACAGATGGGTTACCAGGATGAAGGTGCAAGATTGGTTTATGAAGGAACTTCGAGCTGTGTGAAGTAAAATGATCACTGGAATCAAGTCGAGTATAAATGCAAGAGGAAGGACAATTTCATTTTGGGAGTTGGTGATCCGTTCTAGCACATCGGAGAAAAGAAGGTTCCTATGTAACGGTAATTCTCCCTCACACGACAACTACTCTCACAACAGTGCAATTTTTTTTGTTGGTTAAAGTGTAAAGCGGTGAAGAAATAACCCCCTAATTTAACGCTTTCACCAATTCCACCACCAAAGATGTGCAAGACTAACACAAATCAATGACTTTGCATTCCACATATCAATGGTGATAACAAGAAATAAACGCTTCCTGACATATACATGCAACTAGGCAAATGGCAGGATCGCATTAACTGTGGGTTAGGTACGCATCAGTCGAACGTGAAAGAATCCAATAGATCTGAAAGAGTGGAACCAGGTCTTTAAACGTTCTCGGAATTACTAATGACGGCTCGAGTGCTTCCAAGAGTGAAATGCCTTTAAACAACCCGACTCTTGATTTTTACCAGGATCCTTCCACCAAATTTGTTACACGACATAAATACTAGTTACAAGATAGTGTCTATATCCTACCACACTAACCGATCACGAGACTACTGCATCAAGCATTGCGTAAACGGGGACACTGGCATAACCCTATCGACGGTTGAGAGGACTCTAATAATCACCCAATTTATTGAGACCCTCAAGACATCAATCGTGACTAACAAACGACATCAATACACCCACGAGACCTTATCATTAACGCCTAATCAATCAGTATCAAAACTCAGCCTGTAGGGACATCATCCTAATGGAATTACGAATATTAACATTTGCTTAATTACCCAATCATCAAGGACCTGCAAATTGAAACTAATTTTATTGTAATCCACAAGTAAATATCAGCAAAACAATTGTTAAATCAGAACCAACCATCGCCAATTCTCACATTAAAAACACCTTTATCATTGTAAATTACCCAAGTAATTTCTATTTGGCAATTAAACACACATCTCATGCATCATCATTTCCCTGGCAAATTATACAACCTCATTATTGCAATTTAAACGACATCACCAAGGTAATAAAACTAATTATTAAGAATGCCATCTAACAAGCATTACCATTGCCATTAAACAAATATTAAAATTCATGGCTTTAACCAATATTAATATTTCTATTTAACAATTATTATCACTGCATCCAATTTAAACAATTTTAACATATAAGCATATAACAATTAATCAAATGAATGCAATTTCCAATACTTGTTTAAATGTCAATATCGATATGGTTTAGGTGTAATATTAATATGTGGAAGCCAATATTAATATTGCACCCAAACCATATCATATGAACATTTAAACAAGTATTGGCAATTGCATTCAAATTTAAAAGCTAATAACATATAAGCATATAAGTAATAAAATCCATGCCTATTTAACTTATGCTCATTCATCATACTCATGTCTCAATTATTTGAATAAATAAGGAATTTAGGGTTAATGCCTATAAGGGAATCTACAAAGATTAAATCCAAGTAGAAAGCCATGTCCCCTTTTTATATAAACAATAATGCAATTAATTGCCAGCAATAAATGACCTCGATAAGACATAATTATTAATAAAACCCAATAGCTATCATTTGAATAACAATAAATAAAGATCAATTAATTGCTGGTAATAATAACACCGCTATGACATAATCATAAATAAACTAATGAATTATCAATTGAGTAACAATAAATAAGATCTTTATCATTAGGAACAAGGGTTAGCATTACTTTACCTATGCCCACATTTATTGCACCCAACCCTAAATTATGAGCGTTTGAGGCGAAAAAGGGCTGGCGTCCGCTCACTTCCCAACACAGGTTAGTGAACGGATACCTATCAGTTTTGAGCTACAATGGACTGTCACTTTCTTTAAAGCCTTTACTTTCAAGCCTCGATCTATAGGTATAGTCTCATCGCCTTAGTGTGCAATCCAGACAACCAAGGTATTGGCGCGTTGCTTTGACACAGGATTTTGTAACTTCTATTGCCATGAACAAAAAGGAGCATGAAGTATTGTGGATGCTACAGGATTATGTTAATAGAACTAATTTAATGCCCAGCACTGTAAATTCGATTTTAACAACAAGCCAACTGCTTTGCAAATGTATTATACATTACACAAATATGAGTTAATTTTCTTCTTGGAAAAAAACGGCACCGGCTAACCGGGTAATTGGCACGCTACCCAACTCAACTAACAACAACCCAACACTGTTTTGTATGCCACTGCAGGACAGGTTGCCTGCTAATCCCTTCGGCACGCCGCTAGGCTCCACTTGTACTTCATGGACGGTAGAGACCGGGATCCTGAGACAGGATGATTTAGTACCTTTAAGGTGGGAAGCCAAGCTCGACCGAGGGTATCGATCACATATTCGGGAGGATCTGGACGGTGCTCTAGGCTTCAGATCTCTTCCACGATGTGAAGGATGGCTCATGACCAGCGTATGAGAGATCCATAGAAACCATGGTAGCCAAGGCTAAACGATAACAAACCATAATTGTATTGAACAACATTATTATAACCAAAAATTTAAACATGCATATTAACCATACTATTGAGCGGCAATGTTCAACCCTAATATTAAATGATATTGTAAAACCCAATATTAAGGGATACTATAACCCTAACGTTAACCACCTGTTTTTGACCAGAATATTGAACAACAATGTTAAACCAGGATAGTAATCAATAACATTGGAACCATGATGTTAAATGATATCATCAGTACCTAAAAGTAAACGCTAAAGGACCCTAACCTTAGCACCAGACTCATTTTAGAATTCTACGACAATTATAATACGATCATGATATTTAAAGCCATGCTCAATTAAACCACAAAATTTAAAACGAGGATAGAAGCAGATTTATAACGTACGACGACAGAGCCATAATTTAAATTGATATATTGAACCCAAAATATTAAACAGTCGTAATAAAGCAATTTCATTAAACGGTGATATTAAACCCTAAATCTGAACGATAATATTGAACACAACATTAAAATGATAATGGAACCATACGAATAAAACGAAAATGTTAAATTGAAAATTTACTTAACGAGCATGGAGTGATACATTTAAAACGCAGAGAAAAAGACAATCGCTTCCCATACACCAGGTATTAAAACTTAAATCAAATGCTATCGTAGAACAAATAAGCCAAATGCTCCACTGTGTGGATCAACTACCTAGGAAATTGCTCAAGGGTGATAAATACTCTCATACAAGAACATATCAGATTTCAAGTGAAAATGCCTGAACTGGAAGGCTTCACTTGGGTATATAATAGATCACCACCAAAATGAATAAAAACTCCACCAAGTGTAAAATTCTCACAAGACAAAACTTCAACACAAGATTTGCCCATAGTACAAATGAAAACCCATCAAAAACCATTGTATAAATCGAATAACACAAAGAAAATCGCCTACAAGTTCTATCAGATGGCTCCATGGAAAGCAGCAAAGACGAAATAACATAAACCCACAACCATTTATCAAAAACCCTCCACTACATATAGAAACTAAAATATCTTCTGAAATACCCTTTTTTTTTTTTCTGTGAGTATGAAGGACAGCAAGACAATAGTCCACAAATAATACAACCACTATGTGAGTAAATTACTTATGCATTCACTCTTACCTTGCCTGTGGAACATACCTGGTCTTTATTTGTTTGTTTTCTGCACCATTCCCTTGTTCTGCCATTCTGCCTCCTGCTATTTAATCAAGTATGAACCCATCTCCTGCATCCCTACCAAACGCTAGGGGTACTCTTAATCCCCCTTAGCCCCCCCAGCCGCAAGGGGGCCACACACAATCAAAGAGTGACTAGCTTCTCAGCTCATTTCTGGCAGCTGAAGCTACCACTCAAGTCTGTTGAGAATCCCTAACTCCTACAAGAACTGGGCCCAAATTCTAGTCCGGCAAAGATAACAATACCTAACTAAAAAGGTCCCTTCTTCCCCCTCTCCCTTTCTCTTTTTATACCCCCAAACCCTAATTCTTCTTTTCTGGTTTTCCTTTCCCTTTTGATTTTTTTTTTTCTTTAATTTTATTTTGTTTATATTATTTATTTTATTTTCTTTCTAAAAACTCTCAAAGAGAAGGCTCATTATTAATTTCCTTTATTTTCACAAGATTAACTTTATTTGTTTAAATTTGTTTACAATATAAATATATGTATATATTATTTTTCTATTTTATAAGCTTGTATTCATCATTGTAGTTTATCATTATCCATCATTTAAATTTTCTGTACCATTAATATATATTTACATTCTAGACATCTCGCAACGTAACTAACTATGTATGCTTTCATCCCTTTCCAGAAGAATATACCTAAGGTTTTCCTCATCTTCGACTCTCGGATGAGTCATGTATAATTTTCTATGAGCTTCCTTTAAGATCAAACTTCTCAATTCTTCATTAAGAGGTACATAAATCCCAAGTCACATAGTAGTTTGAAATCATATTATAATTTATATTTAGCATTTGTATGTAATAAATGATTTGATATTTGCAATTTTTGTATGTAATAAATAATTTAGTTACTAACAACATAAATAGGTGTATCCTCTTTATTAACAAAATGTTGTTTCTGTAATAAATAATTTGATATTTTTTTTTGAATTACTTAGTTGTTTTTGAAGTAATAAATAAATTAATATTAAATATACTTAATATTTATAATTTATACTTTTTTGAATTCCATTTATTGATGTATTTTTGTAAATGACCATTACAAATAACCTAACACGCATAAATGATCAATTTATTTTTTTGTGTGCTTTTGGGAAAAATTAAACATCATGATAAATAGTCAACATCGTCGACAGATCAATCACATAAATTAATGAAATAATAAATAAGCATTAATAATTCAATACAACACATCGCTAACATATCCCTAATATGAATCATGACATGCACATCAATACATTAACATATTAATTACAATATCCCAACAAATTTGCATTCTACCACACAATGACTTAAATATGCTATAATTCCCAAACTTTCAATGCATCTCATAGGAATCTATCAACTCTTCAATTTAAATCCACACACCAAACATGTAATGGCTTTCCCATCATCGTTATATATTGTACATCAACACTAAATATACATTGTCCACGAGAGTAATAATTCTTGAACGTTTTGTGGTCAACTTAAGGAATAGCTCAAGAGAACTAGTCATTAAATCAACCATAAATCAATCATTCAATATGAAAGATTGTTCTTTAATATTTAAAATCGAGGTGCACTGTGAATAAAGAAGAGGAATCATTGCCCACTTAAATCAAGGTGCACAAGAAATTTTATTATCAAGTCGTAGTAAATCAATGGCGTAAGGTAACTACAAAAATCATTCAATACATCATTTTATAAAAGGGAAATTTCTTATCATCTAGAATATAATCCCTTCATCACATACTATTAGTGTAAGAAGTCTAAGGTCCACCAATTCATTTACTACATTATAATTTAACGCTGTAGTAATCGCAGTATCATCTAGAGAAAGTTGCTACTTTTCATTAATTTCCCATTTGCTAAAATGTTCCAATAATATCTATCATTCATTACATCCAAATTAACATCAACTAGATCTACATCAACATAAAATATATCACTAATCATGCATACAAGAGAAATTAATTTTTAAATCAATTAAACATCTTAATGATTAGTTATTCATGTGTGATAAGATCCTATTACAAGCAGAGATCAATTAAGGGATACAACTAGACATCAATGAAGCGTTTCACAATAAAATGCATTTAAGACTAGTTATATCAACATTAGTTCCGGGGTGTGCAAGCAACCATTTACTTTATTAATCATATATCAACTTATTTAACAACTCAAGAGAAACTAAATTCCAACAATCACAATTCATATAAGTAATAGTGTAAGATAACAAAGTCTAAAATATTCAACATTCACATGATAAGGGTGCAAAGTAATCTACTTTATTTTATTTCATGGTGCCAACAAACATCAAATTCATACCCAGCCACACGATTAATCAATTTCAGCTGCATCTAAATAATAAATCCTCGTTAATTTCAAGATGCGTTCGTGATATAATCATTGAATTAAACACAAATCAGCATCATTCATTTTGCTCATAATCTTAATCACTTAATAAAACATACATACCATCATTATTCATGACGCGAAAACAATCTAATTATTCAATAAAATCATAGTCCATGGCGCAAGGTAATCTAATTGCTTATTCGTTTATTCACTAACATTTTTTAGTGGCACGAGAAGTAACTACCCACAATACCATCCATACAATGCTTTTATACCATGGTGCAATAAGACAATGTGAATTTTATTAAGTAAAAATAAACTACACATATGACAATCTAAAACTATAATTAAAAAGGCCCTAGTAAATTAATTTTCTCTCCATTTATGACAATTATGAAAATTAAAAGGTTATCATTGGTCAATAGAGAATCCATTTTAACCCCGGTACAATTGGATATTATAACTAAAAAGGATGGAGTTTTATAAAGGTTCACTAATTATGAATACAAATAAATTATTAATTAATTAGTTACGTGACATGGTTGAAGATCTTTTGAAGATCTTTTAAATTACAACTACAAACAATCAATTGATTTAATCTTTATGACGTAAGTTAATAATGATTTGAGATTGTTTAACTTATTTCCATTACACAAATAACACCAATAACCATCTAAATCACAAAAATAACTACTTCAACTTATTCTTGTAAGGAAAATTAACATAAAGGTGAACTTAAGTCTCTTGGGAGGAGCAACGTTATAAATTGTGGAAAAAGGATGGAGCTTTTATATGTTTAATTAATTATGAATACATATAATTTATTAATTAGTTAGTTACAAGACACGGTTGAAGATCCTTTAAAGATATTTTAAATTATAACTACACACAATCCATTGATTTAATCTCCGTGACGTAAGTTAATGTAGATTTGAGATTGTTTAACTTCTTTTCCATTACAAAAATAACACCAATTAATAAACATCTAAATCAAAAAAATAACTACTTCAACTTGTTCTTGCAAGGAAAAATTAACATAAAGGTGAACTTAAGTCTATTGGGAGGAGAAACGAACCATCCACCAAAACAAGGGTAACCACCAACAAGCGAAAGTTCCACCTCCATATTCATATTAAGTATGTACTGCCAAAATGATTTTTTTTTGAACAACACAATAGAGGCACTCTCTCAGAAAACCGGTTACACTAGGGAGAAGGAAATACAATCCATAAGTTCCTTAAAACGCAGGGGGGGTAAATCTCTAGCACCACCTCCATTGAGGAGAAGGAACGCAGGAGAAATCTCATGCCAAAATGCAGAAGCACTGTGCACTATGTGTGGCAGGCTCCTCCAATAATAGGTATTTTACCATGATGATCTCATAGAAGAAAAAGGGAAACACAAGTATTTTCTCCCCCAACTCATGTGTTGTTTTGACCACTTGTTCAGCTGGAAAAAATAGTGTTGCAAACTCTAGTTGTTTATCCTCTCAACTCATAGGGTGTTTTACCCAAAATTACAAGAAAAGGAAACACTGTATTCTCCCATCTCATTGTGTTGTTTCACCCCTCTACCTAGATTCACAGAGAAAAGTGGCAATTCATTGAGGGTTATCCAAGGACAAACGCTGGAGATTCAAGGAAAACAAAATATTGTCCAAATTATTTTGAAAACACTTTAGGTATTCTCTCATATCTGGAGAAGGAGGAATCACAAAACCACTTAAGAATATAAGGAGCAAGGAATTCAACAATAACATTAGAGATCTCCTCCGCAGTAAATCTGTAAAGTCAAGATTTTATAAAAAATTGTTGGATAAGGATGTAATAGAACGAGGGAATATAGTATAAGGCGTGATCGAGGAAGGCTACCATGACTCTATCCCAAAATTTCAAGTCATCACACAACAAAAAGGTGACTGCAACTCCATTGACATATGTAAAAGCACTAAGGTCACAATAGAAATAGTCACAATCCCAATAACAAAAAGGAGAATAAGAAATGAACTAAAATTAACGATTCATCTCGTAAAGCATACAATCACCTTACGTAATCTATGGGTAACGTTGGGCATTGACTTCATCATGCCCAACATTACTGAGTTGGAAATTAGAAAATAATTCAATCAACCAAGGAAGTTTGACTAAATTTCAATGGTAGGAATATTAGAAACTCTCTCACAGGAAAACATCAAGTAGCTGGCCCTACAGTCTCACTTTACAGCATACATAAAATATAAATTCATACTAATTGAATCCAATCCAATTAAAACTTTATGAAATACCATAATCGAAGATGAAAATTCGAAAATGTTCTCCCACGCTTCGCTCTATTCAACTCCCCACTTGCTAACCATGAAAACCTCACCAGTACCTCCAAACCAACACCAAGCAGCCTTTCTCTTCTCCCCAGCCTAGTAAATACACACACAAACTAAAGAAACTAGCTCCCATTCCTCTCTCACAAGGTTAGAGCTACCACCTCTAATTGAGTCAGAAATCCAAAATCACAAGAAAACAAGAAGAAAAATATCGACTGCGTAACCTTATGCCTACGAGTTGTCATCCATTCACCTACTCTCCAATTTTTTTATATTCTCTTAGTGACTAGCTGCCAAAATGCACATTAAATTTTTTTTACTAAATTTTATTAGGAATTATTCTCCCTCGTATATTCTGTTTTCTATCTCGATCTCAAGAATTTGTTTTAATTTAAAATTAATTTGTTATTTCACCCACCTAAAAAGTGTCTACAAAAACTCCTCATTGTCCTTTTATTCCCTTACATTCCCTTAATGACTTATGCATTTTTTAAAGATTAGTTGAGTTCTAATTTGAAAGTTCTCTAGACTAGTTTCTCTCTATGTTCCACATTCCTTTAGTATTTATGTTTCCCCTTTTTGGTCTAAGTTCAAATTAGCAAGTTTTGTACATAACCAACAAATTAATTTTTTTTGGGAAATTACTTTAATTCTGCAAATGGATTTTCTTTCACCCCCCTTTATTAATTCATTGATTCCACAGTTTTAGTCCCAGCACTCTAATTTTGGTTCCATTCCCACTTCAATTAGGCTTAGCAAAATTGTTTTTAAGGGAAATTACAATTATTAAATTTTACCATGCTGTAGTTTATTTTAAGGTTGACAAAGTCAAAAAGAGATATTGTTTTCTAAGTACCTAGTTTCATTGAATCACTAGTGTTAAAACCACCACATTCTCTTCAATACACACTATACCTAAGGGTGTCACTCAACTTTTTGTTGATTTTGGTAGACGTCCACCCTGGAAGTCAATACTCCGTTAGGCGACCTTGTGGGATACTAATGGACTTTAAGGAATAAGGACCTGCCTTATTGTGCACCCCTTAGAATCTTTATGAGCGACTATATCAGTCTGCCATCATGACATCATGGGTATTCTCAAACTAGGTAAACATTAAACTCACACTTCACCTGGCAGAGTGCTAGTAGGTTGTGGTAGGGTTGTCAAGGACACCTCTCTCTCTCAATATTCGGTTGTCGCGGCATGACCACTTTACTCCAATTGTGGCTTGAAACTATGCAACTGCTGTTATAATAATTCCTTGGTGATTGTTCAATTAAAAAACAATATTGATATTGCTTTATTGTTCACAATCCGCAGAGGATTAGTCGTTGTACACTATAAATTGTGATCTCTCATCTCAAGATTAAGGAAAAGTCTTTATGTCTCTAAAACAGATGCCAACAATTTGTATTCATTTCCTAAGTGGTCAAAGTCACTCCCTCCTAGTCAAAGTATGGATTTTGTGTAAATTCATGTTACCCTCTAGTGATAATCTTAGAAGTGGGTTCATACTTGTATGTAAATCCTCATTTGAAAAATTGTTGGAACAATTTTGTAAGAAATTGTCAATGTGACAAAACACAATGCTATGTTGGATGTAGAGTTTGATATAAACTGCATTACAAACTTACCCTCTATATTAATTTTTTGGGGAGGATACTGACATGAAACAAATTCAAAATGATGCCCAGTTGGGGAGCACAAAAAGTCTTTATGTATATTTTATTTCACATGTATGCAGACCATCAAATTTCAACCTTGGTGTACCTTGATGCGTATCATCCACGCAAATAACTCTTTACCAACGTTTGGTTATCCCCGAGACTATCTTTTATCAGTTCATGCAAATAACTCTTTACCAACGTTTTTTTAACCCCGAGGCAAGATTTTATCAGTTCATTGGTAGCGTGCTAACGACGCAAATGTTTTAACGAAGATTGAGGGAGTGGGGAGTGTGCTAACGGTACCAGCGTTTTGTTAGCCCCAAGACTAGCTTTTATCGGTTCATGCAAATAAATCTTTACCAGCGTTTTGTTAACCCCGAGGAGAGCTTTTATCAGTTCATTGGTGGCCTAACGACGCAAATGTTTTAACGGAGATGGAGGGAGTGGGGAGCGTGCTAACGGAAATGGGGAGCGTGCTGACGGCTGGAGAGACTGCTAATGGAGATGAGGAGCGTGCCAACGGATATGTTAAGCTTTTGTGGAGAAAGTTCCAACGGATATGGGAATCAGAAATCAATAAACCCTATTTATGGCATTTACGACCGCAGGCTCCGTCAGTATTTATGGCATTTACGACTGCAGGCTCCGTCAATATTTATGGCATTCACGACCGTAGACTCCGTCTCGTACTGGTCCAGTGAAGCTGAT
The DNA here is from genome assembly GCA_010110895.2 of Picea sitchensis. Classification (NCBI taxonomy): domain Eukaryota; kingdom Viridiplantae; phylum Streptophyta; class Pinopsida; order Pinales; family Pinaceae; genus Picea; species Picea sitchensis. The sequence continues at coordinate 8,205 of SNQJ01S0106049.1, read as the reverse complement.
ACGATATATGATGAGCTGATACTCGTGCAGTAGGATGATCTGTTTGTGAAAAGCAAAATCGTGAAGACTGGCGTGGCCAAACCTGGCGTGATCTCTATACTGCAAAGCAGAGAGCAACCTGGTGATCACTATACCGCAAAGCAGAGAGCAAGTGTATATTAGCATGATTTGTTGTTTTGGACACAGTTTGGGAGATACAGATCAACATTTGCTTTGGCTCTTGAAGAAAGACAGGAGGAGCAGCTTGCATGAAATCTCAACTGGAGGATGAATACAACAAAAGCAGAGCAGAGCATCTTTAACTCTTGTAGATAACTGTTATAGAGGAATATTTTATTATTGATCTGTTTTGGTTTTGAAAATTAGATTCAAGCATGGCCATGCATTTCTTTGTTTTGGTTTTCCAATATTCAGATTTTGTTTTTTTCATTTGGTTTGTTTGTGATTCCTTTCATTTTTCTAGGTTGGTTGGTTTGGTTTGTTAGAAGGAAAGCGATGTGTACAGAAAAGGAAGGGATGACGATGGGGTGAGGTTTTATGTTGCCGAGATGGCAAGAGTTCCAACGGAGAGGGTTTTTGTTGCCGAGAAGGAAGACGATGTGTAGAGAAAAGAGAAAGGATGACGATGGGGTGAAGCTTTTTGTTGCAGGGGATCAACCTGAGGATAAGGAGCAGGTATATTGTATTGATAAATCATATTTTTATTTGTGTGCAAGTTGTTTATTTGTTTTGTTTCATTTTATATGCTGGCCTGCCCTTTCTAGATCCATCTGTAATGGTGTTGACCGCCTTCCTAGATTCATCTGTAAAGCGAAGGGTAGGGTTTAATGCGGGTCGGTGCTAGTGGGTAGGCCGTAAGTAAGTGTAGGCGGGGAAAGGCTGTAAGTCAGTCATGGCAGCCTAGTTCGTAGCTAGGCAGTAGTGCTCGTAGCTAGCCCCAAAGTCACATAGCGCTAATTTCAGGCAGGTATTATGTTTTCTTAGTTTTAGGCTCTATGCCTAATATTTTCATTTTAAGGTTTCTGTACCTTCATTTAATATTCTGATAGGTTGGATGAAGAAAATAATGCTAAATCACTCAAGCCACAAGCCACAGATACAGTTTTCTTGATTATTAAATTAACAATTAATTTTTATACTTTTGTAACAGGAAAAAGGTAGAAGATACATTTTGAACTCCATTGTCAAGATATGTTCTGTGCTTCATTGTCAAGATATATTTATTGTACAGAAAAACAGTTCATTGTCAAGATATATTTATTGTACAGAAAACAGTAGAGGATGAAATCCATTGAGGATATATATTTGATCAACAATATCGAAATAATACATTATCTTTTATATTTTCTTTGTCACCAAAATACATACATTTTTTCTATGTACAATAGAAAATATATATTAATAAATTTTATTTTTTTTAATTTTTGGAAGAGGTTGACCTCCTTCCCAACTTCCTGAAGGATAAGGCTATATATCTAAACTGTTTTTTTGTGCATTTTTTTTTTTAATTTTAATTTTTTATGTATTTCAGTTTTTAGTTATTTTATGTTATGTGATGTGATTTTTATGGGCTGTATATTAATAACATGGTGATGAATGGATTTTGTTGTGATTAATAATTTAAGAATTAATAATAATGTTCTTGAATATTTATATACATTTTCATAATATGGTGATGTAATGACACAGATGCTCAATAATTTAAATAATTAATAATATGTAATTGAATATTTATATACATTTTCATAATATGGTGATGCAATGATAATTTTCATTGTTGTGATGTATTTAAAATTTCTAATTAATAATATGTTCTTGAATATTTATATACATTTTCATAATATGGTGATGTAATGATTTGAGTAGGTTTAATAATTAATAATATGTAATTGAATATTCATATACATTTTCATAATATGGTGATGTAATGATAATTTTTCATTATTGTGATGGTTCAGAAATTTAAGAACATTTTATATCATAATATTAAGATTATTTATATGTTTGATAAAATTCAGTAATTTGTAATTTAAAAGTTAATTATATTTAAAGATTTTAATAATTTGTTTGTAATTTAAAATTTTATTTATTTTAAAAAATTTTCTAATAATTTGATAGAGGTAATAATTTGTGGGCTAAGAATTTTAAAGTTATTTTTTAATAATTTGAAATGAAATAATTGAATATTTATTTATGTTTGAAAGCACTTTTTAAAGAATTTTATCAATTATGTTTTTAATAATTTGAAAATGGAATAATTGAGAAATGTATTTATGTTTGAAAGAATTGTTTTAATAATTTGAAAATAGCAGAATGGTTTAGAACTTCTAATTTTTTTTATTAGTTATGCTTTTAAATAATTTGGAATTGGAATAACTGATGATGTATCATGTCCACCTTCTTCCTTTAATAAACTGAGAATGAAATGATTTTACCAACTGATATGATGGTGAGCTGAGAATCTTTGAAAACCATTATTTCCATAGAAATGTTTAATAATTTGAGAATGGGAGAGAGATTTGATAAACTGAGATGATAATCAAAATTTTATTTATTTATTCTCAAATCATTACAAAATTCATTAGACACAAATAACTTGAATTTTAAAACCAATCTCACATTTCTACTATTTTACTACATTTTTAAGATAATTCTATTTATGTTTTGGAAAGAGTTTTGATGAGAATCTCTAAAACTGATATTTAAAATTGTAATAATAAATAATTTACATTTTATGTTTGAAAGAACTGTTTTAATAATTTGAAAATATCAAATGGTTTATAACTTTTAATTCTTTTTATCTGCTATGCCTTTTAATAATCTGAAATTGGAACAATTGATGCATGCATTATTTTAATTTTATTTTAATAATTTGAGAAAGAAAGGATTTTTTAATAATGATATGATGATGATGGGTTAAGAGTTTTGAAATTTATTATTTATCTGGTAGAAATGTTTTAATAACCTGAGAATGGGGAGAATGGATGATGAAATGAGACGATAATTTAAAATTTTGTTTATATGAAATAATCTTAAAAAATACAATAGAAACAACCATGAAATGTGTTGTTTTAAATCCAAGCCATTTGGTGTCTAATACCTTGTTTTATTTTAAAGAAAGTCTTTGGAAAGAGTTCTTAATGATAACCTAAAATTACATGTCTTGGGAAGAAGTTTTAAATATTTGATAATGGAATTATGAATTTAAAAATTATTTATGTGATACTCTTAAAAATATAATTAGATTTGACAACCATTTATATTTTCTCACTTTTAAAAAAATATGGCATAATAATTTAAAAACTAGTTTTAATTTGTTTTGTTTGTAAAAAATAATTTTGTTAAATGTTTTGTAATAAATAATTTGATACCTTTGTAATAAATAACTTGCTAATATGTGTTTGTTGTAATAAATAATTTGATACTTTTGTAATAAATAAATATCTACATTTTGTAATAAATACACTTGATTAATGATACTTTTATAATAAATAAAATAATTTGATATTTTCTACCAATTTACTTAGTTGTTTTTGTTTTTTTTTAAATATAATTGGATTTGACTATGATTTGTATTTACTTTTTAAAATATATAATAATTAAACAGTTTAATTTTATTTGTCTGTAAATAAATAATTTGCAAAATTATACCACCTAAAACTAGTTTAATATGTCTTTATTTGTAATAGATAATTTAACACTTGTAATAAATAAATAATTTGACATTTTGAGTTTACTTATTGTTTTCTCAAGTGTAATAACACCACTTAATAACAAATGTATTTTTTTAAGGAAATAATTTCATGTTCTATGATTTACTTATTGATGTGCTTGTAATAAGAAATCAATTATATTAACACATTGATGTGTTTGTAATAAATAAATAACTTGTTAAAAAAATGTTGTTTGTAATAAATAATTTGATACTTGTACAAATAACTGGTCTTTGAGTTTACTTCATTGACGTGTGTTTGATAAATTAACTCACTCACTAACTAATGTTTGTACAATGATTTTATACCTTTTAAATCTCACTTCTTGATGTGCTTCTGTAAATAATGCATTTACTAACAAAGTGTTTTTGTAATAAATAGTTTGATATTATCTTGAATTCCTCTAAGTTGCTCTTTTTACAACAAACAATCACTTCTACTTTTGAGTTACTTATTGACTAGTAAATAATCATATACTTTTTGAATTTACCTATTGTGGTTGTAATAAATAATTCACCACTAACAAATGTTGCATGTAATAAATAGCTTGATATCTCTTGAATTTGTTGAGTTGTTTTTTGAAGTGTAGTAAATAATTAGTTTACTAACAAATGCTATTGTAATAAATAAGTAGTGTATATTCTTTGAATTTACTTTTTCATTTTGCATGTAATAAATAATTGATATTCTATTTGAATTTAAGTATTTGTTTTTGAAGTGTACTAAATAATTAAAATATTAATAACATGTTTGAAATAATTAATTCACTTACATAGTAGTTTGCAATTATATTATAATTTATATTATGTTAGCGTAATAAATAATTTGATATTTGCAATTTTGAAATGTAATAAATAATTGAGTTACTAACAAATGTTGCATGTAAAAAATAAATTTTGAAGTATAATAAATAATAAACTTATTAACAAATGTGTTTGTAATTATTAATTTGATATTCTTTGAATCTACTGGTGATGTATTTTCTAACTTATATATTGTTACAACAAACCAAACACTTAAATAGATCATTTTTTCCCTTAAAGCTATGTTGGAAAAATTCAAACATCATGATAAATAGTCAAAGTCGTCGACACATCAATCACATAAATTAACGAAATAATGAATAAGCATTAATAACTAACACAACATCGTCACCATGAATCATGACATGTACATCAATGTATTAACACCATGCATTCAACAATTTTGCATTCACCATTAAATAATGACGTGATACAATACAATCTTTAAACTTTCAACGATCTCATAAGGACCACTAACTCTTCAATTTAACCACAATTAAACATGTTGTATATATCATTTGCATTAAACATTAAATATGCTGTTTTAGAGTACACACCCTGAACATTCTCATGTCAACTTAAGCAATAGCTCAAGAAAACTAGTCATTAAATCAGCCATAAATCAATCATTCAAGATGCAAGATTAATTAACATTAAAACCAAGGTGCAAGAGAATAAAGAAGCAATCGCACAACCACTTAAATTAAGGCACACAAGAAATTTTATTATTAAGTTGTAGTAAATCAATGGCTTAAGAAACTTACAAAAAATTATTCAATACATCATTTTTTGTGTGCGAAAAATTATCTAAGGAGCAAGAAAATAAAGAGGTAATCGTTGCCCACTTAAATAAAGGCTCACAAGAAATTTTATTATTTAGTCGTAGTAAATCAATGGCGTGAGGAAACTACAAAAATCATTCAATACATAATTTCTTATGTGTGCGAAAAATTATCATCTAGAACATAATCTCTTCATCACTTCATCACATACTATTAGCTCAAGAAGTCTAAGGTCGTCCAATTCATTTAATACATTATAATTTAACGCGTAGAAAATCTATTATCTAGAGAAAGCGTTAATTTCATTAATTTCCATTTGTGCAAAACGCTCAATATCTATCAACATTCATTACATCAATTCCAACATCAACTAGATTGACAATCAACATGAAATAACATGAATCATGGTGCATGAGAAACCTAACTTTCTACATCAATCAAACATCTTGATGATTAGGTATTGAGGTGCTTATGTTTCTATTACAAGTGCAGAGACATCAATTAAGGATGCAATTAATACCAATGAAGCATTCCATAATAAACAGCATTTAAGACTAGTTATATCAACATTAACTTTGGGGCGTACAAGCAACCATTCACTTGATTAATCATATATCAACTTATTTAACAATGCAAGAGTAACTAAATTCCAAAAATCACAATTCATATAAGTAACAGAGTAAGATAACAAAGTTTAAAACATTCAACATTCAAGACAATCAATATTTTATTTTCATGGTGCCAACAAACATCAATTTATATCCAAACACATGATTAATCAATTCATAATTCAACACAAATCCTCGCGACTTAAGATGTGTTCGTGGATCTAATTACTGAATTAAACACAAATCAAAAATCATTTATTTCGGCTTCATAATCTTAATCACTTAATTGAACAAACATCATCATTATTCATGGCTTAAACAATCTAATTATCCAATAACATCATAGTCCATGGCCCAAGTTAATCTAATCTCCATTCATTTATTCCAAACATTATTGGTGTGAGATGTAAACTACCCACAATACTATCCATACATTTCTTTTATACCAAGGTGCAATAAGTATCAATGTGAATTTCTATTGCACATGAAATCATAATTACAGTTGCCCTAGTAAATTAATTTTCTCTCCATTTATGACAATTATGAAATGAAAGGGTTAGCATTGGTCAATAGGGAATCCATTCAACCCTGGAAATAATTGGATATTATAACAGGTAAAAGGATGAAGCTTTATATGTTCAATTAATTATGAATACATATAAATGATTAATTAATTAATTACAAGATAGAGTTGAAGATCCTTTGAACATCTTTTAAATTACAACTACAAAAAATCCATTGGTTTAATCTTTATGACGTAAGTTAATCTCAAATCAACATTAACTTCTTTTCCATTACACAAATAACACCAATTAATAACCATCTAAATCACAAAATAACTAATTCAATTTGATCTTGCAAGGAAAATTAAACATAAAGGTGAACAGAATTAAGTTCACCTTTATGTTGGGAGGAGCAACGAACCATCGACCAAAACAACAAGGGCAACCACCAACAAGAGAAATCCCACCCTCCATATTCATATTGAAGTGCATGTGAGTTCCCACTCAAAAATTGCTTTTTTTTTAAACAACACAATAGAGGTAATTCTCTAGCGAAACCGACACTAGGGAGAAAGAAATACTATCCACAAGGTCCTTAAAATGCATGGGGGGATAAATATTTGACACCACCTCCATTGAGGAGAAGGAACATAGGTGAAATCTCATGCCAAAATGGAGAGAAGCACCAAGTACTACTCAAGGTGGTTCCTCCAATACACATAGTATTTTTACTCACAAATAGCTTGTTTATAAGGTGTTTTGTTAGTAAATAATTCATTTACTAACAAATTGTGTTTGTAATAAATATTTCATTTGTCTTTGAATTTGCTGTTGTTACTTTCTAAGGTAATAAATAATTCACTTAGTAAAAAATATATTATAAGAAATAATCTCATACTCTATATGATTTGTTTATTGATGCGTATGTACAACAACCACCATCGATGTGTTTGTAATAAATAAACATCTTATTAACAAAATGCCATTGTAATAAATAATTTGGTATAGTTTTTGAATTTACTTATTATGTGTTATGTGCTTGTAAAACACCCTTTACTAACTAACAATGTTGTTTGTGTGTACAATTTGATACTTTTTAATTAAATTTATGTGTTTGTAATAAATGATTCATTTAGTAACAAACTAGTTGTAATAAATAGTTTGATATTATCTTGAATTTGCTTAGTTGTTTTTTAAGTGTAATAAATAATTCACTTACTAACAAATGTGTTTGTAGCAAATAATTTGATATTCTTTGAATTTACTTATTGATTTGTTTATATTAATAACAAATGTTGTTTGTAATAAATAATTTTATATTTTATATTTGAATTTACATATTTGTTTTTGAAGTGTAATAAATAATTCACTTATTAAAAAATGTGTTTGTAATAAATAATTCACTTACTAACTAATGTGTTTTTAATAAATAATTCACTTACCAATAAAAGTGTTTGTAATAATTAATCATATACTTTGAGTTACTTATTGATGAGTTTGTAATAAATAATTACTTACTAACAAATATTATTTGAAATAAATAATTTGATATTTTCTTTGAATTTACTTATTTATGTGTTTGTAATAAATAATTCACTACTAACAAATGTTGTATGTAATAAATAATTTGATATTCTCTTTGAATTTGTTGAATTGTTTTTGAAGTGTAATAAATAATCCGCTTACTAACAAATGTGATTGTAATAAATAATTAGATATTCTTTGAATTTACTTTTTGATTTGTTTGTAATAAATAATTTGATATTCTATTTGAATTTAAGTAGTTTCTTTTGAAG
>SNQJ01S0106048.1:48000-61539 GCA_010110895.2 Picea sitchensis | reverse complement strand
AAATTATTCATAACCTTTAAGTTCACTAGAAACAATGTAGCGGAGAGAAGATTTTCTCTTGATCCTTCATAAAGTCATTTATTTTCCTTTTCTAATAGAGGTTCATCATAAATACCAACATTTTCCCCATCCTCATCCGACTGTGGAAAAAAATCTTGGATCATTTGATTTGTCCCATCATCGTCTTCCATGATATCCTCATTTTCTTGGTCATGATGTTCCTCAGCTTGCACAACATCATTTCTACTAATACTTGGTGCAATATTCTGCGGAAATTTAGAGAGTAACCCTAACTTTATAATTACAAACAATCATGAAAAATTAGTGTATACTATAACAAACATTTAAACAATATATATACATATATATATATAAATTTATATAAAATTGACAAAATAAAAAAAGATAATGAATATTTAGCTATTTACCATGGGACGATATTCATTTGATCCACCATCAATGTGCCCATATTTCCTACAATGTTTTGTAGTTGTTTCTATTAAACTTCTTACAGGACGTATGAGGCAACATTTTTTACAAGGGCAATAACATCTACCATCACCCTTTTCACCCGCTTTACTTTTTTCCCCACCTCTAACTATATTCTACAACATTCTTCCGCACAACGTCTGCACAAAAATACCCTTTCAGAACCGTTGTTGTTATAGCAATATTGTCGCAACATCTTTAAATCGTCAAATATTTATAGTTCAATATTAGGTCACAATCGTCGCAATTGCGATGACCATGACCTAAAATATTTCTTTTTTTGTACCTATTTATTTGTCATATTTAACGGTCACTTATAATGTTCACTTATAACGGTCATTCGTCGCTCTTGTGATGAACTTTTATCATATTAATTTAGACAAAGTACATTCATCGAGATAACGACGAAAAAGGGGTGGATTTAGAAAAAAAATGAATAATTGAACTTTTTCTCTTGAATTTTGCGACGAAAGAGTACTTTCATCACAAGTAGTCGTCGCAAATTTTTCAATATGTAGTAGTGAAGGTGTAGAAACCCTAGGCCTTGGTTCGTTTTCTCCTTCCTTAACTCAACAACAAGTAAAATACAGCTAGGCTAGAAGAAAAGTATTAGAGTGTTTCTATGGCAAGGCTCTATCTACTTCAACAAAATCAAATGGATCTTTAACTTGGTAGGGACATGAGACAAGGACCTTAGAATGTTCTTGTCACCTAGGGTTTTAATTCAACAAATTATAATAACAAATGTAAGTAAAGAGTACCATAACCATTCAATCAAGAAGTGTTGCAGAAATTCACTTACATTAACCAAGAATTCCAATAGCCAAACCCTAGTTGTAAGCCTTCCACCAAGAAGAAATGCCAAAATAGCCAATAAATAGTCTCCTTCAGCAAGTGCGCACCAATTTTCAGCCAAAAACCCTAAATGAGGGCGCACATTTCAAACCTCACCAGGTGGTGAGTGAAAGATGATGACACAAAAATGAGAGTAAAAACCCTCAATTTGTATAGTAGCAATGACCTTAATTACTTTTTAGCTCATCAAAAGGCCGACAAGGACAAAATAAGCAATAATATTGTTTTACATTAAAATTTCATAAACTAAAACCCTAATCAAGCTAAAGCAATACAACATGCCCCTTCTAGGGTGACGTTATCCCTTTCTAGGGAAAATGAAGCCTCCTGGAACAAAATGTTGTCCCTCCTTTGGCTTCTCCAACATGACACACGTGCCAAACTGCCCTGTCTGTCTGCCAAAATGTCCATGAATCAAGGATTACATCATGAACCTCCTAGATGATGTCCTAACCCTTCCAAGGACAACGTTCCAGTGAAGGGGGTACAAACCCCTAGGTACAGATATGATCAACTGCCTCTGGTGGATTCTTATGCTCTTCCTTGGTACAAATTCTCTGCCCTGTCTCTGCCCCCTGCCAGGGTATCAACATCCATCGGGTGGGCTCTTTAGCCCCATGGAGGTCCGAACTAATCATCTCCCCATGTGTACCTGTCCAATGTGGTACCTGTCTGTCGGGCATGATCCTGTACATCAATAGATACACCCTCCATAGGCTCATAAGTCACAGGGATCATAGCAATGTCAATCACATCTAATCATCAATATTATTAAGCATGACCATAAAACCCCTTTACCCCAGTCTAGTGCTCAAATACATTATACAAGTTTGGAGGAAGTGACATAACATCCTAATGGGATAATTCCTACTGGAAGAGGGATGTTTTTGGAAAGGATTAAATCCAAGTCATGTAAGTGGGTGAGGTGGATGGAGATGCCTGGGAAAAAGGTGCAGTAATAGCAGGGATGGCTTACCAGAGGGTTCCTCTATGGAGGGTGAGCTGCACCTGTCATGGATGAAAATATTTCCAAGCCCATTCATGCCTTTTATCTTCATTCTTTTTCTTCCAAGATGCTAGACAAAGGACACTACCCTGGCTTGGTGACCAGGGGTAGAAATGTTAGCCACACGCATTTCATGGAAATTAGAAGGCAGGCTCGTGATGAGACCCCCTTTCTCTTAGCAATGCCACCAAGAGCCACTACCCTAGAATGGTGACTAGATGACATTAGTGTCATACCACTATATGCTCATGGACCTAATAGGATGGCTCGTGATGAGACCCCTTATCCTCTAACTAGGTCTTGTATTATTTTTTTTTAATATTTTTTTTTCTTTTTTCTTTCAAGAAGTTATTCAAGGGACACTACCCTGGCTTGGTGACCAATGGTGGCAATGTTACCCACAACCACTTTCACGGAAATATGAAGGTTGGCTCATGATGAGACCCCCTTTCTCTTGGAAATGAAACCAAGAGCCACTACCCTGGCATGGTAACCAACTTCTAGTAGTGTCATACGGTTAAGTACCCATGGACCTAATAGGTTGGATCGTGATGAAACCCCCTATCCCTCAACTAGGTCTTGTTTTATTATTTTTACGGGTCCCTCTGTTTCTTGCTGATAAGATTTTTATTGATTTCGCGAGCATCCTTGGGCGAAGCATCTCAAGGTTTTATTCTTAGGATTTTATTGTCAACTGCTTCTACCCCCCAGGATTTTTATCCCATTCTTCCCACAAGGTAAGGTACAACCCGTAAATGATTGGAAAACCCTATGCCTAGACCAGTGTAATGGGATGGTTGAGCAGGAAATAAGATGGAAAGTGGTATGTATGAAAGGAAAAAATGATGAATTTTCAGAAATCCCCCCAGTGGAAACTCAAAACCTATGGACATAAGCTTTCTAAGGCATCTTGTCATTCCCCCCAGACATGGTCAAGTGGACAATCATAAGATCCAAGCACCCGTTAGAAACAAAGGAATCAAATGCACATATTCAAAGGTTTTGAGGATCCGAGTGACACATACCATGATACCCGGACTCATTACCTCATGGATAAATAACCATCTCTGATACAAGACCAAGCCGAAGATGATGGATGTTTCTACTGCTGCTAACAAAGTGGAGGTGCCGATAGGGAGAAAATATGGGCCCTCCAGGTCCATGCTCAAGTTGATATAGCTCTTGGTACTCCATGTCTAGGACCTGTGGGCCTTGAGACATAATATCCTCATTATCCCTAAAAGTGGGGGATAACATGTCCACAATGCCACCTCATTTTTGCATGACACTATTGTTGATATGGTGAGAGAGATGTGAGGTGATTTGGAGATTATGGGAGCATGAGGCTACCGATCTGGCAGTTACAAGAGGCAGGTTAGTGACCTTATCATCTTTCATTTTTTAAATTGGATGGATGTTAGGTAGGGTCTATGTTGGAACAAGTTTGATAAGACCATGGTCCTTCTTAGTTTACCAACAAAATGTATCATGCAGTCTAGAGCGCTGGTATTTTCATCTCCTCCAAAGAGAAGAAGTCTCACCCAAAGTGTTGTTGACACAAATAGATAGGGAAGGGTAGGGAAAAGACTTAAGAGGATCCATAGGGCCTTCATGACTCATTCTTGATCTTGCGTAAGAGACATGAACAGATATCAACCATACATGTGCAAGAATTGAACCTACTTACGTTGCGAACAAGCATTTAAACGTAGAAGCATCAGATAGAACTTACATACCATAAGGAAATGTTGTAATGAGTAAGAAAACACATAGAGATACATCATATTTGAAAATTTAGGTCCTTATTCATATTATCTTTGGAATATTTATGTGATTACAGACTAAGCATTACACCATAGTGCAATGTACAGACTCTTGACTCTAAACTCATGTCGCAGAGCTCCAACTCTCGAACTGATAGATCAAATTCATTACAAACTCATGACTTAACTAACCAACAAAAAAAATGGCAACCAAAACAACTAATCAACCCCTCCCCTTTTAAAATTATGTTCGTCACTATCTCTAAACTAGGTTGTGTCTTCCTTCTTGTCTTGCACGCTTTCTTGTTCTGTTGCAACCGTTTGTTGCTTAGATGGAATTGCTTTGACTTTTGCAGTTGATTTATGTTACTCTTTCTCGTTCTGATGTTCAGCCTCTGTTGAATCTTTTGAAATGCACGCTCAGTCAAAACTTGCACAATTACTTATCCAAAAATTAAGGGCCCAACAGGCTCTGACCACAATCCTTGACTCGCCCTCGAGTCAAGTACTTGGTTCTTTCGCATCTCCCAGGAGGATCTACTGTTTTCCCTTATCCTCCTTTCCTTCTTCCTTGGGCTCTTTTGTTTTTAATTTCTCTTCTTTTGCCTTTTCAAATGAAGGGCCCAACTCTTGTACCAATTCTAAGGCTCATTGTTTCACTCCTTGAAATTTTCCCACTTTATTCTTCCATTTCCTGGCGAGGAGTGATGCCTCTACAACAAATTCTTGAGTTGTCTCCTTGCTATCCTCCTTTGTGTTGGACGCGACCAACAAGTTCCACTTGGAGTCTGTTGTTGCATCAACTTGATGCATTTGTATGTATACTTCCTAAATAACAAGTCGAAAATCGCACAACTCTTTCTTTTCTACGGGTTGAGCCTCAAAGAGGGCATTCAGTGCATTGTTTGCCTATTTGATTTGATCGAACTTCTGTTGTTTCTCCATAGGATCCATTATAACTGCAAATTATTCATTCAACACCTGGATCTTTTTGCGCACCTCCTCCAAGACTTGGTTGCGTCGAGTGATGATTCCCATCCAGTCGCTGACTTCCCTGAAAATCTGTTTGCATTTCTCTGTGTGCTTGTGTAATGCTACTCGGGCATTGTTACCTTGTAGTACTATATTTTTCTTATGCTCTTGCAGCTTGTGGGGTTGTTGCGCTGCTTCTTGTTGTGCTTGTTGTAAATGTGTTTTAATCTCCTCAGCTTGAGTGGCATTTTGTGTCCATGCTCCTTGTAGAAACTCCATATGGTGTTTCGGCTCGCCTGCATCAATGACTTCAGGTAGTTCGGGCACAATATTTCAAATATTCGACCAGGATTCGACAAGTCTTTCTTGTACTCTTTCCAGCTTGTGCTAAACTTGGATTTTTTCATGTGCTTCCTACATCCTGCATGTTTTCATGACAAACTCTTCCTTCCTTGCAACCTCGAAAAATCTCTTGGCCTCTTGGAACCTTTTCTCTAATTTATCAGTTGATGCTCTGATCAATCCAAATAATTGCATTGTTGGCCACTGCATGAGATTAGCGGATGAAGGAGTTGTGTTTGTGGGTGCTCGTGTCTGCAGTGGAATTCCACCAGCCATTGAGTGGTACAAACAACTCTCTACCTCCTCGTCTATTAGTGGTCCTTTCACAATATTTGACCTTAGATCTGTGGGAAAAAGAGTGAGAACCTCTATTATGGATATGCAAAGATGCATTAGTTATGTGCATTGCTGAGGGTCCTGGAGAACCCGCTCCATTTTTTCATGCGTGGATGTCACGCTATGCCTAGGTGTTGATTCTGTTTCTTTCTAAGGTTGTGGTAGATCCTTCTCTTTTGTTACTTCTACCTCCTGCATTGTGGTTTCTTGTACCTCCTCACCCTTGGTCAGCGGGGGGATTTGTTGTTTACTTTGGAAGTGCATCTCCTCTTCATTTTGGGTGGATTTCCATTGCTTCGAAGGCTTAGGTTGTTGTTCATGGATGTCTGGGTTCAGAACATTCAACTTCGTACTTTGCTTTGGTGCTTTGGGGTTTGGACCATAAAATTCTGATCTTGGCTTGGGTGACGCTTGGGTTGTTTCTGGGAGTCCTTTCTCCACTATCTCTAGCTGATCGAGCTACATCGGATCTGGGGTTATGGTATGGGGTAGGCTAGTGGTGACGGGTTTTAGTGATTGGGGTAGTGGTGATGGAGGGTTCTCAGTGATGAATGTGAATGATAGTGTTGGCTTTGGCTTTTGAGCAGGTGAAGGGAGGGGCTGATGCAAGGGGTTGTGGGTTCAGGGGTTTGTTCGGTAAGACCTCGGTTATGTGCCTCTTCACCAATGGTTCGGTACCAAACACTACACCTAGAATCTGGTTAACATTTGCACTAAATAACACTGCATTGGATGGAAGCTGATGGATGGTCAGTATGTTCTTTCACTCCAACTACTACATCTCCTCTTCCTCCTCAGAATCGGATTGTGTTGGAGTGTCTGGATTCTTTGGCTCTAGACCTGAGCTTGGTCCGACCTTTGCATCTTTGTCTTTCTTCTTCAGTAGCTCCACAGGTAGGACATAATGCATTCTCAACTTGTGCGGGTTATGTTTGACTACTGGCCATTACATGACTTCCCTGTCAAAGGCCTCCTTGTCCAGATAGAACTACATCATCCTTGTGTGGAAATCTTCCCCACTCACATGTCTCGGCCAGACAAATGTATGGTGTCAGTTCATGCTGAAAGAAATATCTCTCGTATTGCAGTTGAGAATATCCTGTGGGATACGAAACCTCTGTGTTTCGTTGATCAACCAATTGTACCACTTAGAAAATATTGCAGCATTGAAGAATGTATTCTCTGAATCTAGCCTTGACTGCCATGGCTCGAACACCTTTTCCATGTGCCCTTTGTCTGGTATCGTCGGTTGTATTCCCACAAGTGGATTCCATTTAAACATAGTGAATACCATGAGTAGATATCCATAAGTGAAGGTTCCTTCCTTCTCCTACGCTTCCTCGCATGCTACTAGTATTTCCTCCAACAGGTAACTGCACCAATTGAATACAACTGCATTGGCACAAAATTTAGCTACTGATAATGCATCTAGAGTGCATTCGCCTTTGTAGTATGATCTCATAACATTGTTGGATATGATGTAACAACCATTCCAGACTGTCTCGGGTAGGATGGGTTCAATTACCACTGAACTTCACCCCCTCTTTGTCTTGAATTTATCATACAGGTTGAGCTCGCCTTTCTTTTTCCTGTGCTTACTAGGACCTTGGAATCCTTTCGACACATCCTCTCCTTGGGAGGATAGTCCAGTAAGTTGTTGGATGTCTTCATCATGGATTGGATACCTCTTATCCAACCATAGGCTTCTATCATGCACCCTTCTTATTAGAAATTTCGTGCACCACACAACCTTACCAGTGGTACCGAAGACTGGTAGGTCTCTCAGGTTCATGATGGTCGAATTGAAAAAATTGATGAACTTTGATTTTGGCACAAATTGCATACCATCAATTCCATCTGGAGCCATCTCCCAAAACAAATCTATGTGCATATGAGGAAACAAGGCTGAATCTGTGAGGTCAAGATCGAGGAGATTAACATGCTCCACCTTCCCTTTGAGATTGCCTACGATCTCGACTCGTGGGCCATAGGGCTCATCTGGAACCACTTCTTTAGACATAACGCTTTGGCTTGTTGTCACTCTCGGAATTCACACTTCTGTCGCAGCTAAGGACTAGGGTTACGAATACAGATTTCACAATGGTATAGATTGGTTCACTCTATTGAATTCAGAAATGGCTATGTTCTTTTGGAACGATACATTCTTGGGCGAGTTCTCAGGACCTTATATTTGGATTAACGGGCAAGTTTAGTAATAACTGTTGGTGATCATGACCATATGGACGCAACTGGATCTGATATTTCCGATGGGATGGTTTAATAGGGTAAATCTCATTGGGCGATTATGGCATTAACTTATTTGTGTGAGTGGAATAGGGACGTGGCCGATTTCAGAACTTTATATTTGATGGTTGGGTATCTTGGTTAGAACTTTGAGGGAATCTTTTCATAACGTGGATTTATGGCTTAACTGACCTCAGACGAGGTACCTAAATGGCAATAAAGGTTGCGACTAGACTGGGTTCATGTGGCACATGGATTCAGATCGTACTCGAATTCATCCTCCCTTACCACAAAGGTTGTCCCCGTCATATTGATGACTGTCATTAATGGATTCTCTTATATTTTGGATCCTTCACTGTTGAGTCTTTAGTTCTATATCAAAGAATAGTTAAACAAAAAATGAACTATGTTTCATGGCACAACACTACGCACATGGACTTTATTAACTAAATTTACAAAAAAAATAGAAAACTCAAATCTACTAATGTACAAGCTCCTTCGGACTAGAGAGACACTCCCTCTTTCTCATTTTTGAGATAGGTAGGGCTTCAGGTGAGCATCATTCACTCAACTTGGCTGCAACACACCATCCAGTTGTGTGAGTCTCACTTCTCCTGAGGGTCGGATCTCCACAATTATGAATGGTCCCAGCCAGTGCATGCGCGGCTTTCCAGGATGCTTCTGGTACCAACTATCATAGAGTAGTACCTTGTCTCCTTACGTGAATACCTTGGTCTTAATGTGACTGTCATGCCAATATTTTTGTCTTTATTTTTCAACCAACTGATGGAAGTCTTCTAGAAATCTGGTTTCCTTGAGTTCTTGTAATTCCTTAAGCCTCTGCACCACTTATTCCTCCTCTGTCATATGTGTGTCTTATGCAATATATAAACTTGGGGTGATAAATTATGAAGGCACCATTTATCCTCTCCTGTAAACTAACTAGAACAAAGTGTACCTTTGGATTTATTTTTTTGTTGTCTTGTATGCCCATAGTACATATGGAACTCTATCGTCCCAGTCCTCACGGTTTGTGCAACAACCTTTTGTTAACTCCCTTTCCAGAATTTTGTTGAAGGCTTTGACTATTCCATTGGCCTGTGGGTGGTATGGACTTCTCTTGTGGTGTTGAATCGAAAATTATGTTGTAAGTGTCTCAATAGTGCTGCTAATGAAATGAGCTCCCTAATAGTTGGTTAAGATCCCGGGACATCCAAACCTCGTAATGATATTCTCGAAAATGAATCTGGTAGCAGTATCTGTCGAATAGTCCTATACAACTATTGCTTCTTCCCAATGGGTAAGGTAGTCGGTTGTGGTAATGATGTACCTCGCCTTTGAATGCTTGGCGATAGGGTGGATTGGTCCAATGAAGTCAACTGCCCATTTATCGAATGCTTGTAGAGATCTAACTAGTTGTAGTGGTATCTCATCTCGGCGTGACAACTTTCCCACCCATTGAGAAAAATCACATGATATAGCATATACCTTTGCATCCTTGAAGAGTGTTTCCCACCAAATTCCTACTTGGAGAACTTTTTGTGTCGTGGCCTTTCCTCCTACGTGGCCTCTTGCAACTCCACTATGGCATTCCCAGAGTATGTCTTGTCTTTCATGATCCATGACAAATCATCTGAGGATGTTGTCTAGTCCAAGTTTATACAAATGTTTGGCGATCAACTGGTAATATGCTACTCTAACAACCATGTGGCATTTTTGGGTTGCGAAATATGTCTCTGGACAAGCCCCTGTACTTAGGAAGACTGTTATTTCCTCCAAGTAATATGGTATGGCCTCAATTCTAAACAAGTATGCATATGGGAGATGATCATCTACTACTCTGCCACTTTCCCCTCACTCTAACATGGACAAGTGATCAGGTCCTACGTTGCATCTTCCCGGATTGATGATAACTTGAAATGAAAATTCCTGAAATAATAGCAACCATCTACAAATTCTTCCTTCTAATACTAGTTTTTTAACTAGATATTTCAATGCAGAATGGTTAGTAAATAATTTTAAATGAGATCCTAACAAATAATGTCTAAATTTCTGCAAAGCATAAATCATGTCTATACCCTCCCTCTCTGTCGTTGTGTAGTTGCGCTCTAATTGTGAAAAATTATGATTCGCAAAATAGATAGGGTGATCCATAGCTCCATCACCAGGTTGTGTTAAGATAGCTTCCAAAGCAATTCCTGAAGCATCTACATGGACATGAAATTCATTCTCCCAATTTGGGAATATCATAATCGATGTTGTGATGAGTTTCAACTTGAGTGTCTCGAATGCTTTATCACATTCTGGAGTCCATTGGAATGTTTCATCCTTTTTCAGTAAGTTTTCCAGAGGTGTCGTAATGTTGGCATATCTTTGGATGAACCTACAATAGTAACTTGTGTGTCCCAGTGTGGAGCGCAATTGTTTAGCGCTCGTAGGTGGAGGCATATTCACAATGACCGCAACTTTGTTTGGGTCTACCAATACTCCTTCTCGACAGACTATATGGCCCAACAAATTCCCATGTGGTACATAGAAGATACATTTTTTGAGATTCAATGAGATCAACAACTCTCTGCATCTATCAAACATTAGATGCAACAACGCTACATGTTCCTTGAGYAGGCTATATGTTGTCCAATCATCCATATAGACTTCTATAAATTTGTGGATGAACTCTATAAAAGTTGCTATCACAATCCTTGAGAAAATTGTAGGGGTGTTCTTCAAGCCAAATGGCATCACATTGTATGCAAAGGATCSCCATTTTGTTATGAAAGTGGTCTTCCTTTTGTCTTCTTCAGTGATCCTGACTTGATGGTATCCTAAAAATACGTCTGTGAATGAGTATGCTTMTTTTCCCACAACSTGTTCTAGCACTTCGTCTGCAAAGAGTGTTGGGAATGGGTCATGTACACARGAAGAGTTGAGGCTTCTGTAGTCTACACAGACTCTAATATCCTCTGTGTCTTTCTTGCTTTGAATAACTATCGGGCTAACCCACTCTACTTCTTSTACTRCAAAATGAGACCTGCTTCCAACATCTTGTCTATCTCCTTCGTAACCTTATCTTTTACTCTAGGGTTAAGACGATATGGTCTATGTATGACAGGCTTGGATCCTAGTTTCAGTTCAATCTTCATTTCTCYGATGACTCCTTTGATTCCCTTTAACTTTGAAAAGGTCTTTGGGAACAAATCCTCATATTCCTGTAGTAAACTCTGTATTTCCTAACTGGTTTTCTCATCCCAGTAGTCTCCCGCCATAACTATCTTGGGTTTCTCTGTAGTCCCTATATTGATTTTGCGCAATTTTAATGGGTGATTTTAGGAACTATCAGTCTGGCTGGGTATGGTGTTTTGAATTTATCTGCTCCCCTCTGTCTCTTTGATGGCTAGGTTTCTCAATTCTTATAGGTCATCCGAAATTTCTGATTCTCTGCTAATCTAATAGCATTCTATCGATTTCTCAATTGAGGGCAATTGGAGATTAGTCTGGGGTTCTTGGTTATGTTTGGCGCATACCACTAAGTTTGATTTCTGATTACCACTATCTGTAAAAAGAAATTATTTAATCTTTTGTAGGACTACTTCAAGCTCAGGGTACTTACTTGTAAATGAGAAGTCCTTGCAAAATTGTGTTGCCAGTGTTTTCCAGTTGCTGGTCTGTCTTCTGGTTTCCTCATGTATGACCCAAGATTTTTGGATTGGACCTAGAGAGTGGCAGAATACCTGGACCCAGAAGTGAGAGTGTATACCCGCATCTTTCCACTGTGTCACACACTATTCAATATGTATCCTAGGATCCGATTCTCTGTTGAACAATTGCGCAACTTGAAGATCCATTTGCATCTCTAATTCCAAATTTTCCTTATTTTGGAACCTGTACTGGATATCTTGCTTCAGCTCATCCCAAGTTCCAAATATGACTTTATGATTATCCCACCATCTAGGTTGTTCTAAAAATCCACATGTAGTACCGAGATTTTTTGGTCTTCTCTTATATTTTCTTCCATGTTGTGCAAAAAAATGTCTAGATCTGAGGCGTCATTGTATATTGGGTGTTCTCTAACTTCAGTCCCAACCCATCTAGTTTCTCTGACAGTTGCGCATCTTATTGAGAATATTTCTTGTGAACCTTTTTTCCAACTGTCGAAATCCATTTATGAATCTTCATCTATTGACTCTATGCTTCTCCAACTTACTTATCCATCAACAGTAGGATTTATATAATCGTTTATTGTTCCAGCTATTACAATGTACAACTGGTCCAAGTCTTCTCCCTCCATGTTATTGTCTATGTCCTACATATGGATCCAAAGGTTGAACTACCTTTATTCTCTCAGCCTCAAAGGTCATGGTGTTATTCTTCAAGTCGATTACTGCATAATTGTCATAGGCCCAATCGATGCTAAGTAGTGCAGGGTAGGGGTCCTTATCTCCCATGATCTCAATGACTTCAAAGTTAGCCACTGTCTTTACTCCTGCAACATCTATTTCCACATTATCCGGTCTTCCTATGGGGAAGATACAATATTGGTTTTCCATTGCTAACTGAATTGGGGAATATGTCAACCTAGGTTTTGCTAAGGCTTCCTAGGTCTTCTTAGGCAGAATGTTCACATCGGATCCTAGATCCAACATGACATCCTTGATTTCAAATTCATCTAACTGGGATATTATTCTAAATTCTTTTCTGGTTCATACTTTTCTTCGTTGCACTCTCTGGGTACTCTTCTTAGGAATATTATCCCTTATTCTTTCCTCTAGGGGTTCTTCATTCCCTAAAACTAGGTATAGTGCATTGCACAACCTTTTTTTAGTTGATCATTCCCTAGAATGTCAGAGAATAATTGAAACCAAAGGTCAACTACATTTTGAGGTTTCTCATGTTGTCTTGGCATGACTACAGGGTTTTTGGGTGCAGGGGGTAAAGCAGGGACTTGCGCCATCTTGGGATAAAAAATAGGATATGAGGTTTTCTCTTGTATTTCAGGGCTAGGAGCATTCTGAAATACTTCTATGTCATCCTTAAAGAATAGATTTTGTTTCAGAGGGTAATACTTGTCTTCTTTAGGTGATGCTTTCTGGATTTGAGGTAGAGTATCAGCATCAACTCCTGTCTTTGCTCCTCCTTGAGTAATGATATTAAGGTTGGGAAATTTCCCATTAGAAACCATCTTGATTTCTTAACTAATAAGGTTAGTTACTCTTTTTTGTACTCTATCCTCCCATTTTGAAATTAAATCTGGGTAGTCTTCAGTTGTGTTCCCATTAGTTCTGTAGTGAGAGAACGATGGTTGCCTTGGATGAGGACAGTCTCTAGCCATGTGACCTTTCTCATCATAGTTATAGCATATTCTTGTCCCTCTTCCCCCAGTTCTTCCTCCTATGAAGTCTCCTCCGACTCCACCTCCTCGACCTCTTCCTGGTCCTTGAGGGTTTTCATTCACCCTGAATGTTGTTCGGTCTAATATGTCTGTTAATGCATCCAACGCTCTACATTGATTGGTAGTATCCATGGTAGATGCAC
>SNQJ01S0106048.1:29976-46137 GCA_010110895.2 Picea sitchensis | reverse complement strand
GCGTGACTGGACAATCCAGCCCCTGAAGTGCTGCTAGCTTCTTTGTATCCCACGTGTAGATCCTCTTGAATCATCCTTGGAACTCTAGAGATTCTTGGAGCCTCCTTATCCAGTGGAAAAATTCTTCTGGGAATTTAACCTAAAAAATCTCATACTGGTCGCTCAATATTTATGAGTAAAAGATTGCTTTGCGAGTGTTTTCCACCAATTTTCCCTTCAATTCTGCTTCTTCCCATATGAAGGCATCACAGTTTCTTTCCCACCATCGATCAATACCAAATCTATGGATCGACAGAAGCATTCTCCCTACAGGTTCCCTTTTAATGCTAATCCCGAAAACAGAACCATTTTGTTGGCGCAAGTTTGATCAGACCAAGGTCCTCCTCATGTTACCAACAAAAGGTACCATGTAGTCTAGAGCGCTAGCATTTTCATTTCCTCCAAAGAGAAGAAGTCTCACCCAAAGCACTGCTGAGACAGATAGATAGGGAAGGGTAGGGAAAATACTTAAGAGGATCCATAGGGCCTTCAGAACTTATTCTTGATCTTGCGTAAGAGACATGAATAGATCTGAACCATACATGTGCAAGAATCGAACCTACTTACATTGTGAACAAGAATTTAAACATAGAACCATCAGATATAACTTACATACCATAAGGAAATATTGTAATGCATAAGAAAACACACAAAGATACATCATATTTGAAACTTTAGGTCCTTCTTCATATTATCTTTGGAATCTTTCTGTGATTACATACTCAGAATTACACCATAGTGCAGTGTACAGACTCTTGACTTTGAACTCATGTTGTAGAGCTCCAACTCTCAAACTGATAGATAAAATTCATTACAGACTCCCGACTTAACTGACCAACAACAAAAATGGAAACCACAACAACTAATCCACCCCTCCCCTTTTACAATTATGTTTGTCACTATCTCTAAGCTAGGTTGTGTCTTCCTTATCGGCTTGCATGCTTTCTTGTTCTGTTGCATCCGTTTTTTTCTTAGCTGATGTTGTTTTGAGTTTCACAATTTCTTTCTGTTACTCTTTCTTGTTTTGATGTCCAACCTCTTTTGAAGCTTTCACAACTCATACTCAGTCAAAACTTGCACAATTCCTTATCCAAAAAAGAAGGGCCCAGGAGGCTGTACGGAGGGTCGTACAAGGGGTTTTTAAGGGTAGGGGCCCATTAGTGCATGGGAAAAAATAGAATAACCGCGCATGTGTGCGCAGGTACTACTCAATTTTCCACACATTATGTGCAGAGTTTTCCCAAACAAGCATGCATGCATGAATGTGCGGCTATGTTGAGAAACCTTGCGCATAGTGTGCGGTTGTGTAGCTAATAGTCTCACATATGGGCACCTGGGTAGAGAATATATGCGTGCATTGAATGCACACCTGTATGAAGGACATTTGCGCACTCATGCATGGTTGTGGGTGTGACAACTACGCATTAGTGCACAACTGTATGAAGAATAGGTAGAGGATCTTTGGGATGTGGAGTATATTGAGGAAATCATATGCATGACATATGAAAGGAAGAAAAGAGGTCCAAGGGAAGGAACAAAAGGAAAAAATCCTATCTATTTCAGTTTCAGTGTGGAACCCATAAACCCATGTGTGACCAATACACCAGAAAGAACACCATTGTTTAGACAACCAAATTTCAGTGGAAGAAACGCAACAGGAAGTACATCTACATAGGGATAAACAAATGGGGGAGCCAGTTTAGGAATCATTAGTCAAGGATATACATTGCGCAGAGGTAGTATCCCAATACACTTTGCAATGGAAGGACATGCTCCCACCATGAGTTTACCATAATTCAAGGGAGGGGAATAGGAGGACCCTGAGAAGCACTTGTTCATCTGTGAAAATATATGGAAAGAAAAGAAAATCATAGATGAGGATACAAAATTTATGCAATTATCTATCACACTAAGAGAACACGCACTGGATTGGTACATGATCTTAGTTGCAAACAGTCCACCAGGAACAACCAAAATGATTGTGGATATGAAGAAGATGTCGATAAATGAATTCCATAAGCCTATCTCAAAGGATCAGTACATGAATGAGATGATAGAGATTGGACAAAAACTAGGAGAATGTGTTTGGGAGATTGACCAGAGATTCAAACGATTGAAGGGAAAGTTGAAGTATGTCATGATAGATATGCAACATAGACATCTATTTGTGAATTCCCTGCTACCACGCCTGAAATACCCTTTGAGACAACATAAGTTCCAAACTCAGGCAGAGGCTCTGTAGGAAGACTTACAACTAGAAGAGAACCAATATCAGAAGACAGATCCCACAATAGAGGATCTGAAGGAGGATCTAAAGAATTTAACATTTCAATTGAACTAGAACAAGAGTGAGGAAAAAAGAGAAGTTGTTTAGTGTACCACATGTAGGACATAAGGAAATCACAAGAATGAGTGACACACATTTTCACAATACATGGAAATAGGACTGCCAAACCCTTTTTTCCAAAGGAGAACTATGGTGTGAGATATATAATACACAAGGGCATGATCCATATCATTGTCCATTGATGCAGAAATACCAGACAGTGCCTAAGATTTATGTTGGCACAGGGGTAGACCCAAGGTTCAATGCTTCAACAATGCAGGAACAAAACCCTAACTATCGCCCCTTTCGGCAACACCTGCGAAGCAGATGAAGTCTCACCCAAGGTAGTGGTAGGGGTGGTTGCAGGACTCCAGTGTATGCAACGTTAGCTGGGAGATAGATCTGTGATTACAACACCTTAACAAAGAACTTAACAATTATAGTTCATCATTATTTAACATTAGTTCACAACACAAATAAACCCTAATATTAAATCATCGCAGTTTTTATCCAGATCTAATGTATTCAACAACTAAGCATATCAACATAGATCAGATATAACATTCATTCACATTACTAAGCACTGAGACATCATATCATGTCTATATAAGAATACATTACTACACTAAGCATTAACCATATGAACAATAAAACAATCATAATGCACAAAGAAACCATAACACAAGATATACATGGTTCACCCCCAGCCTGGGGCCACGTCCACCAACTCTTCTTCTCTTTATTTTATTTAGTCAATCATCTACATGCACAGAGCCACACGATCCTACTCCACATAGGACATGATATTTGCGCACACCTCGCTAGATCCTCCTTCCTCGAGTTAGGTTATAGCACAAAGCCCTCTTACAATCTACACAAGCGTCTTACATCCACTTGCACTTAGCTCTGTAAGTTCGCAACACATATCATGCACAAAGAATTCACAACTATTCTCACTTATCACATTGGCCTTCACTTTCCTTAGCACCTAGCATCACACCACACACCCCTTACTTACATCTCCTAGATTTCTATTTATACATTAAAAAGTGGCCTAAGCATGGGTAAACCCATGGGCTGACATCCCATACCCGCTACATCAGCCCAAAACCCATAAATCCCTAAAAAGGGGTTGAGATTCCACGATATCTACTTTGACTTGCGCTCCTCCTTCAACAACCTGCCGAAGTTCCAAAATAGGTCAAACCTGACCAAGGATCTCCAAAACTTGGTCAAGGGCCAACAGGCCCCCAATGCTCACCTGTGACTCATCTTGAGTCACTTTGATCTGAGTAGCTCTGCCTCAAAATACTTGATCCTGGCTCGAGATGCTTCGACTTGCTGCTATGCCAAGGACTCCTTCTTGATGAACTCCTAAAGAACTACCTCGTTCACCAGTCCTTCCAAGAGGTTCTCAATTGTAGTGACTACTTGTTCTAGTTCTTCTCCTCGTCCTTCAATCTCCTCAAAAAGTTGACAAGCTGCAGCCTGGACTGGCTAGAGCCTCTGAGTCACTTCCATGACTTTGCTCTGTATGGCGTGGAATTTTTGTTGAGAAGTGCACTATTCCTATGATCTTTTCATTCTTTCAACTGCAGACAAGAGTTTCAACTATGCCTGTACCGTTGCTTCTTACTTCTTTGCCTCTTGGAGTTGGGACTCTAGTGTCTTTAGTTCAAGGTCTTCAGTAAGTCTTTCATAAGTCTGTGCACTGTGATCAATGAGATGTTTACATTCCATAGTGAAGGTCTTGATTCWCTCAACTACTCTCTGAGAAGTTGCTTCTCTTTCATATCGCACRTCCTGTGGAGTGTTTGTCACTGACTGCAGCTCTAGATCTGTTATTCTCTATTGAATTTGTTGAATGGCTTCAACAAGATTCGCTACTTGATGATCTACTAGGTCTTACTCTTTTTTCTCTAAGCMTGTCACAGAGTGGAGTGCTCTATTGACTGCTTCGTTTACTCCAACCTGCTCGATGAGAAACTATTCCTTCTCTCACTAGATTTGTGCTTTCTCTTCTTTGATTTTTGACTGGAGGGMAACCTTCTCTTGTTGCACAATCCTGTGTTTCTCTATTACTTCCTCTTGTTCTTGCTTCAAGGCCACTTTGGCCTGTTCCTTTTCTACTTGGGTGCGACGAAGGTGAGATTCGACCGCATCGACTATTCTGGGGAGTTGGGCAAACTCGTCTCCTAACTATGGTTCTTCTGATGACGGGGGCGCAATGGACACTACACAGATAGAGTGAAGGGCTTGCTAAAATCCTCTCATCTCTGTCTCAATTCTGTCATACAAGGATTCTTGTTTGGCTTTGTTGTTCTACAAAATGTCCTACGAGGTGTCTCATACAGCTGCAATGATGAAGTTGAAGTCATCGACCATGATCACAGTTTGCAGCTTGGTCTTACTAGCTTTGGATTTCTTCTGCGAGGTAGGTTTCATGGGAGAAACCTTTATTTTCTTAGATGGATCAGTCTCATCAATGGGATCCCTAGGTGGTGTTACTTTGCCTTGCTTCTGTTGATCTTGTTTTCCATTGGTCTCTTCTTTATATACTTCGTCGTTACCTCCTCCTCCAGGTGATTATGAAGTAGTTTCTTCTGATGCACTGCTCAGGTTCTGTACTTCTTCTATATTTTTCCTTCTGTTGGTTCCAGGTGTTTCATGTTCTTCACGAGTGGCCTCCGGGATTCCAATTAGTTCAGGATCAGACAATTATGTGGGGTCAACAGGGATAAGGAGCTCTTCAGGCTAGTCCTTGGTTATCTCTTCTAGGTCTTCTTCTGTGAGCTTATAGTATGACTAAAGTTCTTCTTTAATCTCGTCTGCGCACGTAGTGATATAAGTAAAATGTTGATCTGCGCAGAAATTCATAAGGGGCCTGAACCAGTGTAGAGTGTTCAATGTCATACAAGGGAAAACTTCAATAGCCCTCTTTAACTGGATATAGTAGGTATGGAATATTGCGTTTGACTGCCACTATTTTCCCATATTGCTCGAATACCAGAGTATGGTGAACTTCACAACGAGTGTCTCAAATGGCTCAATGTCGGGGAA
This sequence comes from Picea sitchensis, assembly GCA_010110895.2. NCBI lineage: Eukaryota > Viridiplantae > Streptophyta > Pinopsida > Pinales > Pinaceae > Picea > Picea sitchensis. Next base: position 40,712 of record SNQJ01S0106048.1, on the reverse strand, counting down.
GGTCGCACCTTCCGACATCTCCCAAGCTATAAACGCAATGAGGATCAGGATCCAACTAAAGTGTAACTCATAGCCCTAGTCTTGAGCTTCGCAGAAATCTAGTTCTAACTAGTTGACTAAGTACTTTGCCCCAATTCATATGTATTTCTTCTACGCATTTTCCAGTGAGGTCAACAACAAACCCTGTGACCTATGTAGGTCTGTTCTTTCTCACTATATTTCCTACGATCAACTGGCAGGCCAGGTACACTATGCCATTCTATATGGAGGCTACCTTGTAGCCTCGAGTCCCCTTTTCTACATCACCATAGGTATCCTTAATCCTTTGTGCTAGGGCACTATCTGCAACTTTCCCTTGGTAGAAGTCTTGTTGGTCTAGTCCTTGCATGCTTAATCCAGGGATCCTATGGATCAACATTGGGTCAATGGTGATGCGTCTGTCTACCCATAGATATCCACCATGGTAGAATGAAAAAAGAATCTTAATGCACGCATTAACTTCATGGTGCCTTCCAAAATGCAATATCTTCATTACGTTTAGGACAATGGACTGTGCAAGGTTCATAGTCCATGGTTCGGGTATTATCCTCGAGTTATTCCCCTTCATCCTAGTCAAGTACCTGTGAGGGGAGAGAATGTTGTGGTTCTTGCGATCCCCTAGGTTGAAGTCACTGAATTTTAATGCCATGATCTTGTCTAGTTGGGTTCTAATTGCATGTATCCCCTTCGGGTGGTACGCAATAACCAGGGTGTAATCGAAGTCCCTTGGAACACTATCATGACTCACCGCGTTGGATAGGGGTGGGATGTAATCGGGTAGGATAGCCAAGATCAACTTTGCATTTTCCAAGTCATCTCGATGCTTGGTTTATTTTTCAGTTGCGGCTCGGGATGGTCCATATCTGCGAGTAGTCAACGGAGAGGCTTGCACTCCTCTCGTCAGTGAATCTTGAATCCCTGTGGACATTACTTTTTCGGCCATTAGATCAATTAAGACTTCTTCTACACACTTTTTAGCTATGCTGAGTTCATCCAACATACATGCTCCATATCGGATACTCAGGTTTATGAATAAACATTCAACAGGTGGTAGAGTCTTCGTAAACACAACATAGAAACAATAAGTTCTCTCATTGGCGTGGATACAATTTGCAAAAGTATTCTTGGTGCAATAGTCAACGAAATAAGTAGACAACGGTGTAATGGATCTCTCCAATGGGTGAGAATCCTTTATCAATGCAGTTTTGTTTGATACAACGCAGTCCCAACAGCCCGATGGTGATCTTTCTGGCCATAACTTTTTTTCTAACCGTTCTTGGAGTTGGTCTAATGGTTATAATGCTTCCAACGATCATATCGCTCCACCATGGCGAAGTGCCACCTGGAACTATTTTGATATCTCGACGAAGTTCTAGTTTTACAAACCTACCTTCTGTGAAGTCTCCTCCGCAACCTCCAACAACTTTTCTAGCTTTGCTCTCTTCTTACTGAGCTTTCTATATTTCTTCCCTGTGATCTGCATCTTGGTGTTCTTCTTTCCATTCTGATTCTTATCTATACTCAACATAGTAACTTTGCACTGATGAGATTCTGTCCTAGGGTTCAAAGGTAATACTTCTTTTCTCTCTGGGGTAGGTTCTCTACTTTCCTGTATGGATAGGTTCTTCAAGTCTTCCTGTGTTTTTTCATCTTCGACAACTCGGTCTCTGGTCCTAAGTTGCTTTTCCTTGTCCTCATGTTCTTCTATCAAGAATGTTATTCTCCTAGTCATGAAATATTTTAATTCTTTCTTTTTCTGTTCTAGGGCCTCTTCTTCTTTTCTTCGGATCTGATCTCTCTCAATCCAGGGTTTTCCTAATAACATAGTGAATGGGGCTTTATTCTCAATGAATTTAACAACCTCAAATTCTTCCTCTATTGAAGTTCCATGAGCACGCATAGAGGTTTGGGTAAGTCTTCCACATAGGGTATCTATTTTCCTCTAAAGAATCCTATTCCTCCTAATGAAGGAACCATAGCAGGCATTCCAAAAATTTCCCAAGTTCTTTTTGTCATGACATTCACCTGTGTTTCCTCATCCAGAAAACAGTCTATGTCGAAGTCTCCTATTCTTGCTTCTATAAGCTCTTTCTCTTTGAATATCTCTAACAAGTTGATATTTCTATGATCATTCAGGGTTTCTTTTATTCGTATTAATACAGTCTCTTATCCTTTCTAGGGTTCTACCATGGTCTTAGTTTCTTTGCCTTCCTCAGGGTTTTCTGATCTCATATTCATTCTTTCATGCTTAGCAATCATTCTAGGGAAATCCAAAACTTCATGGTCCATATCTTTACAACAAAGACAACTAGGTATTCTATTAGGGAAATCCTTAGCAAGATGGCTTGGTCTTCTGCAACTATAACAAAGAGTCAATCCTCTATTTCTCTTAAATGATCCCCAACCTTTCTTGTACTATGCACTAGGATCACAGTAACTAACCTGCAAAAAAATCTTTCTAGGATCCTGCATCCATTTGTTAGTCCAAACATTCTTTCTATGCATAGGAATAACATATATTTCATCATATCTACTCATATCAAACCTTTTGTCTTCTATACATGCCCTAGTTTTCAAGCTAGGAATTTTTTTATCAAATATACCTAGATCCATACTTTCAAAAAAAATGTTTCCATTTATATTACTTTTCTCACACCACAAAGATTTCAAATATTAAAAAATTTCCCTATTCTTACCTCTATTAGAGAACAAGACATTCATATCTTACCTCTTTTATTCAGATCCACCTCCTTTATTATCACAGAGCATCATAAATCAACTAGAACACTGCTCACTAAAGCAACATATCTACTCACAGATATTTCCTTCTTTTCCTCAGTTCCCAGCAATCACAGTTTCAGGTACCGGCAACGGAACCATTTTTTGGCATAAGGACAGACCCAGGGTTCAATGCTTCAACAATGCACCAAAAAAACCCTAACTACCGGCCCTTTAGGCAACAACTGTGAAGCATATGAAGTCTGACTTGAGGTAGAGGCAGGGGTGGTTGTATGACTCCAGTGTCTGCAACCTTAGCTGGGACATATATCTATGATTAAAACACCTTAACAGAGAACTTAGCAGTTATAGTTCATCAATATTTAACCTTAGTTCATAATGCAGATAAACCCTAATAATAGAGCATCACAGTTTTTATCTAGATCTAATTTATTCAAGAACTAAGCATATCAACAAAGATCATATCTAACATTCATTCACATTACTAATCATTGAGCCATCATATCATGTCTATATAATCATACATTACTACACTAAGCATTAACCATATGAACAATAAAACAATCACAATGCACAAAGAAACCTTAAGATGAGATATACATGGTTCACCCCCAGCCTGCGCTACGTCCACCAACTCTTCTTATCTTTATTGTCTTTAGCCAATCGTCTACATGCACAGAGCCACAAGATCCTACTCCGCATAGGACAGGAGATATGCGCACACCTCACCAGATCCTCCTTCCCCGAGTTAGGTTACAACACAAAACCCTCTTACAATTTACGCAAGCTTCTTACATCCACTTTCACTTAGCTCTGCAATTTCTTAACACATAGCATGCACAAAACATTCACAACTATTCACACTTAGCACATTGGCCTTCACTTGCCTTAGAACCTAGCATCAGACCACACACCCCTTACTTGCATCACCTAGCTTTCTATTTATACATTAGAAAGGGGCCGAAACATGGGTAAACCCTTGGGCTGACATCCCATACCCATTACATAAGCCCAAAAACCACAAATCCCTAAAAGGGGTCGATATTCTGTGATCTCTGCTTCGACTTGTGCTCCACCTTCGACAGCCTATTGAGGTCCCAAAATATGTCAAACTTGACCAAGGATCTCCAAAACTTGGTCAAGGGCCAACAAGTTCTTATTGAAAATTTTGCAAGTCAGTGGGACATGATGGAAAATATTCGAGGACAATGGAGCTGATGAGGGAAAGAACATCAAAATCCTATAGGGTGTAGGAAAAAATGATGTCAGGGAAAGTTGCACCACAGTTTAACAAAGTACTAGCCCCATATAACATTGTGCAACCACAATAAAATACCACGCAACCATAGTATAATCCTGCATAGTATAATCATGTGCCTCAGTACAACAGYCCGCRAGGAGATTGATATAGCTACAGAGGTGGATTACGAGGTAGAGGAGGCTTTGGAAGAGGCATACGACCGTTGGTATGCCATAACTATCAACAACCAGGACACTATGCAAGAKAATGTCCACTTCCACCTGTGAAATGTATGTATTGTCGCACATTAGATCATGACACAGAAGAATATCCGGCACTATTGGGGAAGATCCAAGAAAAGAGGAATCAGAACAATCAGAATGTTCAATGGATTTCTRYAGAATAAAGGGATGATGGAAGAAATATCAACATAGTTATGTGCGAAGGAGATAAAACAGGAGATGACACAGTAAGACAATRTCCAACACAACACCAATGGGTGAATAAGAATGTCRAACCACAAAAGCAGTTTTATGTGTAGAACAAAAAGGAGCTATTCAAGCAAGCCAAACAATAATTCTTGAAGCGAKACATTTCATCTACATCAACTATGCAACATAATTAGGATGTACCAATGTACAAGATTCCTTCATCACTGGATCACACTAATGAAGCACAACCCCTAGGACAAGTAAGTACCATAAAGGATTTTATGCAATCATGTTTTAAACTACTAAATGATCCATCATCTGTTAAAGTATTACAAAATATGTTAGAAATATGTAAAAAAACGTAGAGGGAAAGCTAGAGTAGACAAAATTTAATCACTTTCATACAAGGAGGAGGACAAGTAGAGAGTTCAGACTGAATGCCAACATTGGAGATTTCAACATGGGGGATATTATACTGGATTTAGGTTCTGAATTAAATGTGTTACCCAAGAAGACATGGAAATTTATGAGAGAGCCCATATTAGGATATTCACTTGTTCAACTAAAACTAGCAAATCAACATAGGGTTCTTCCAATTGTAAGACTAAAATGTGTGACAATATATCTAGATGGAGTGCGCACTAAAGACAATTTTTAAGTGATAGAAATAGTGGATGGCACAACACCTTATCCAACATTTATTGGCTTGGATTGGGTGTTTGAAAACTAGGCCATAATCAATTTGAAGAAAAGGAAGATGACATTCGAGTCAGGAGAGTACAAAGTCATTGCACCACCAGACCCATCAGAAGGAGAAAGGTTTGTAGAATCCACTTTCTTAGACCTGGAGGAAATCAACCAGTTATAAAGAACCACTACACAAGAAGAATATTATGTAAATACAGTTGCAAATGGAGTACTCAGCTGGAAAATCATCACATAATGTTCTTCAGACTCAAATATAGGGTTGGATAATTGGTAGCAGAGATTACATGAAGTATCCACAAGAAGGTGCACAAGAATAGACCACACAGTAAGATGGGTAGGTATAGAGATAAGAGAACCTACTAGTTTTCATGGGGTGGATTACTTAGAAGAATTCCTAACAAGATATGAAGTTGAAGTTTTAGAACATCATAGGCTCTTAGCTCTGGACATAGCACTCAAGGAAACACATGCAAGATGGTGGGGTTCACACAAAGAGACATTCAAGGACCGGTACCAATGTATGCAATTATTGTGCATTAGATTCGACGCAGAATAGGGAATAAATGAACTGCAGAGATATGAAATACATGAGACACTATTAGAAAACTTGGAGAAGTGCAGAACACTATGGAAAATGACACCGCCAGAAGAATGTCCTCATCACTTCATTCACACATTGGAAGGAGTTGCAGCAAAATGGTATGTACACAAGGAACTACGTAGAGGAACTACAAATTGGACAACACTACATCAGAATTTTATAGTCACTTTCTCATTTGAACATGATAACTTCAACATTGATTCAACACTCAAATAAATCATAGGGGTGATATTTATTAAGGAACCAGAGGTTGAACTTATAATAGAGTATCAACAACATAATAGATAGACATTGAAAGAACTATTGTCATGGTATCATGTGCAAGAAGAAGCACCAGATAAATATGAACCACGCAACATTCAAATTACATAAATTGAAGGAGAAAGAGAGGTGGAAGGTCCATCTCTGGAATGAGAAGTATTTGTTGCACCAATCAAGGTGAAGAAAGTAAATATTGGGGAAAATGATAATTCCAAAATGGCCAGTATTGGAGATAACTAAGATGAACAAATAGTAGAAAGAATAATATATTTGTTTTGTGAGTACAATGACCTATTTCAAACAACATTTATAGAGATGAAAGGCATAGAAGGATGTATAGGAGATATGAAGATACCTCTCAAACCTAAGGCTATATCAGTCAGGCAATGACTGTATAGACTGAGCCCAATATATAAGCAGAAAGTAAAACAAGAAATTGACAGAATGTTGGAAGCTGGAATCATAGAACCAATAGAAGAATCAGAATGGATAAGCCCTATGGTATTCCAGGAGAAGAATAAAGGAGGCATAAGGATATGTGTCAATATAAGAAAGATGAATGATTCTTTCCTACATGACCATTTTCCCACCCCTTTCACAGATGAGGTATTAGAGAATGTGGAAGGCCAGGAAGCATACTCATTCACAGACGGATTCTCAGGCTACCATCAGATCAAGATAGCTCTAGAAGACAAGTACAAGACCACTTTTACCACTAAATGGGGATCCTACCAGTACACAGTCATGAATTTTGGGCTGAAGAACACACCATCTATAATCTCAAGGGTAGTCATATCTGCCTTCAAAGAATTCATCCATCTTTTTTTAGAAGTATATCTGGTTGATTGGACAACTACATTCTGTTGAAAGATCATGTAGAAGTGTTAAGGATAATGTTGGAAAGATCCAAGCAGTGTCAGATATCATTAAATATCAAGAAGTGCATATTTGGGACATGTTTTGGAATACTATTGGGACATATAGTCTATAAAGAAGGGATATTGGTGGATCCTGCAAAGGTTGCAGTCATTGTTAAGTTACCACCACCCAAATCAGTACACCAGTTGAGAGAAACACTGGGACACACATGATACTATATTAAATTCATAAAATGGTATGTGCATATCACTGTGTTGATGGATAAACTGTTGAAGAAGGATAGTAAATTCTAGTGGAATGAGTATTTCCAATGATGTTTGGACACTCTAAAAGAAAAAATGGTCACAACACCTATACTAGTATTCCCAGACTGGGGAAAAACATTCCATGTGGATGTAGATGCATCATCCATAACACTTGGAGATATTCTATCACATCCAAGAGTAGGATATTTAAACCTTCCTATAGAATTTACAAGAAGAAAACAATCAGAGTCATAGAATAACTACAATACTATAGAGAGAGAAGGCCTAGCAATGGTATATGCATTGCAAAAAATCAGACACTACCTACTTGGGAAACACTTTAAAATGTTCATAGATCATTCTACCCTCAAGTACCTAGTCAATAAGACATTGTTTGGGGTGAGAATCTATATATGGTTACTGTTGTTTCAGGATTTTTACTTTGAAGTGATATTCAAACCAGGGAAGTTGAATGTAGGACCCGATCACCTATCGAGGATCACCAATGTAGAGGAACATACAAATTTAGAGGACGACTTCCCTGATGCATAGTTATTTTCATTCCAAGTAGCTGATGAATATTTTGTTGACATCATTGAATACTCAAGTATAGGGATTGCACCACAAGAATTCAACATTTCTCAGAAGAAAAATCTAGTAGTCAAAGTTGCAAACTATCAATTGATTGCAAGACACCTATACAAGATGGGCCCAGACAACATCTTGAGAAGATGTGTACTAGAACATGAAAGGCCTAGGATTTTAGTAGAGACTCATGAGGGAATAGATGGAGCACATTATGTAGGAAAATATACTGTGCATAAGGTATTACACGTAGGAATATGGTGGTTGACCATTCATAGAGATGAAAAGGACTATTGCCAGAGATGTGATGTATGTCAGAGGGTTGGAAAACCTAATAACTAGATGAGATTCCCCTAAGACCACAAGTAACCTTGCAAGTATTTGAAAAATGGGAAATAGACTTTGTGGGACCAATTAAACCACCAACAAAGAGGTCAAGAGAAAGGTATATCATTACTGTGACATAGTACTTAAAGAGATGGGTAGAAGAATTACAAGTAAAATATTGTAGCGTAGAGATAGAAACACACATCTTGTTCAAGCATGTGATCACTAGATTTGGATGCCCAAGGATTTTGATGAGTGAACAAGGCACTCACTTCATCAATAGTACTATCAAGTATATGATTGAGGAGTTTGAAGTCTATCATCAAAAGAGTAAACCATATCGCCCTCAAGCAAGTGGAATAGTGGAAGCCTTTAATAAGATCCTAGAGAGTGCATTGAAAAATATCTACAATGTCAATAGGGATTATTGGTATTTGAAGATACCCACAATATTATGGGCATACAAGACTACATGTAAAATTTGATGGGACAGACACCATTCAGGCTGGTGTATGGAAAAGAAACAGTGGCGCCATTAGATTTTTTGGTACCTAGTTTATGCGTAGTAGCAATCACCAACATGGCAGAACGAGGCGCAATATAAGAAAGGCTAATTCAGTTGATGGAGATGGAAGAATATAGGATTCTAGCAAAATTTCACCAAGAAGTACAGAAATCAAGCAACAAATCTTGACATGACAAACATATTAAAAGGAAGAGTTTCAAGGAGGGAGACCTAGTCTTGGTGTATGACTGTAAATTTATTCATCACCCAGGAAAATTTAGAATGAATTGGTTGGGACCATATGAAGTGAATACTAGCACAAAAGGGGGACTTGTACAGTTGCAAGATTTAGGCGGTACAAAACTCAGAGGAATGATCAATGGGTGTCGACTGCAGCTGTATAAGGACAATTGACCTCCTAGTACTTAGAAATGTGCCATGTAGTAAGAAGATATGTATATAGTGTATTATAGTAGAAGTAAGGGAGAGAAAATGAGAAAAACAAATAAAAAGAAGAAAAAGAATAAATGACATAAAAAGTAAAAGGGGATAAAAATACAAACAGATCAGTGCACATGGAGGGTCTTGATAGAATAGAACTAGTAGAACAGAACATTACACTACAAGAAAACTAGGGTTTGAAATCATTGCGTGCATAAGAGAATTTAACAAGTATAAAGGTACAACATGCAGGAAACACCACAAAAATTGTCAATGCGACACAACTATTACTTCTCCATCCTGCTATAAAGTTGGAAAAAAGGGAGAAAGCGACCCACTGTGTTATTTTCTAAGGATAAGAATGCAAAGTCGAGTGGAAGAGTGCTAGAGTGTAAATTTACGCTACCATCTATTGATTTGGAATCCTGTATTTCGGTGTTTCTCTCCATGTCACCACTGAGGGTTGGAGCGTCGAGCAAAACTAGAAGAAACACATGGAGTAGCAGTCGAGTGCCACAAACCAGAACAAATGGGATTCCCATAGTGGTATATGTGGATGAAATCCACACACCGGAGTATGAGAAGACCACATTTTATGTGGAAGAGGAGCAGGAACCCACATAGGAGCCCAAGAAACCAGAAGAGGACATTGAACGGATGGAATTTGACGTGTCTAGGGGAAAAGGGACGCATCAAGCAGAACCAATCACTAGTTCCAAGCAGTAGGACCTAGAGATGGAACCAGAGCATGAAATAGATAAAGAGGTCGTACAACCGACACAGGAAGAACCAGGAATAGTGATGCAAAAAATTCCCAAGGGAGTGAAGACCGGAGATAACATGATAGGAGGGGTCGAGGGCCTCAAATATTCCAACCATGATGTCTCTAAAGCCATAAATTTCCCATATTTGGTAGTGCATAGCTACCTAGAGAGCAGCGGAAAAGGCCCATCAGGCACGCCACTATTGGAGCCTGCACAGTGGATCCTGGGACTGTACAACACCAACATCATGAACTTATTAGATATACCTCACTTTAGGCATGGGAAAAACATAAATGGATGTGTCAAACAAATATTATCAAGTGTGCATGGAGGAATCTTGTGGATGGATAGGCCAATGTCTATCAACATCAATCTCATCGCAGTGATTACAAGGCTACACATAGATGAGGAGAAGCCAGAACAATACTTAAAAGACAAAAATAAGGATAAATCCATCCCATATGAGATCAAAGGAAAGTATGGCACATAAATGGGTAACCAAGGTATCAAGATCAGTGACATCAATGATCATGTGACTCGATTTGCAACAATATTGATTATTTTCAAATTAATGTGCAAGTGCAGAAAAGAAGAAGTTCTCGTTCTTGGATTACTGAGAGGGGTCAGTGAATCAATAATAGAGCAATTCAATATTTTTAACCACAAAATGTAAGTGTTATATCAATGTAGCATTATCATCCAATAGTTTTAGAGTAAATAAACAATGAAACAATGAGCAATCATACACATACATAGTACACCATTGTTTTACGTGGAAACCCAAAGCGGTAGAAAACCATTGAATGCTTTTTCTTATATGTCTTTAATAATTACATTCATTGGAAGCACCAACTTCCTTTGTTTTCCAGCTGCAACTAGAAGGAGGCTCCAACCCCCTAGTTTCTCAGGCTACAACCTGAGGGAAGCTCCAACTCCCCAATTCTCTAGCTACAACCAGAAGGAGGCTACAA
>SNQJ01S0106048.1:19473-29966 GCA_010110895.2 Picea sitchensis | reverse complement strand
GCAAGGACACACAAGAATGGGGATCTAAGTTCCACTACTCGTGGTTACTCATCCTCATTGCACTTATGGGGTGGAAGGAACCTACATACACTATGTTCCTTCCAAGGATAGGAAAATTTGGTGCAACACGCTACACGTTGTTGCGAAGAAGAATAGATCCCAAGGTAAATAAATTCAACAATGACATGTTCGCTCAGTACTTAATAGAGATCCATAACAACTTGGCAGATACATGGAGGATATCCCAAGAAATTTTCTAGGATTTTGGACATATAGCGAGCATCACACCACAACATGTGGCTACAGGAAAAGAAGGATCCAACCAAGGAGTGGTTACAGCTGAAGTATTGTGTGATGACGTAGGACATCCACATGGATATCCAAGAGTGTCTTGATGAGTGGAAAGTGCCAGATATTTCAAGAGTAACACCAGCAGTACAAATCTAGATGCAGGGTAGCAGAGTCCCTGTACAACAGATAGGCAGGAATGGTGCTAGACAGAAAAATAAGACAACAATAGGTACAATGGATGAATGTCACTCAATTCAAAAGAAAATAAGGACAAAAAATAATTCACAGTGTGGTCCTACACAGGGTCCATCGGGCACAGAGAAAGAATGGAGAGGACCGACAAGACATGTGAGCAGAGAAGAAGTGCAGAAGGAGGCACACGAGGTAGCCATGAAAGAAGAAGTTTGGTAGGATACAAGCATGGATACATATATGCTAGAGGTATCTGAGCCATCAGATTCCAAAAGGAAAAGGATAAGGGAGCAAGAAAGTGGTTCCAAGAAGAAGGCAAAGGCCCACAGAAAACCAATGGAAACATCATTGACAACATATGATGTGGAGTTGATAGCAATSACAATGAAAGATAGACTATCAGAGGTATGGGAAAATGAGGAGAATCATCGAGCTTCAATTCTGGAGAAAGTACAATAGGTAAAAACTGTGTTGGAGCAGTTGAGGATCAGGGAGGAGTAGAAACAKAAGGAGAAACCAACAACCACTAGAGCGGAARAACCTACTGGAGAGACARTGCACATCATTGTGTAGGGAAGTGTTAATTTCATCGTAACATTGGAGATGTTGTTCTTCGATGAAGAGACAACAMAAAAATCCCCTAAAATACATTTAGAGGTTGGACTTGGCGTTGCCTAAGATTCCAACTAAAGCGTTTTATAAATTACAAGTGAGCATCGCACAGGAGATTTAGTCCAAAGCAAGGTCAGATGCAAAAATTTTACAATTGGCATAGGAAGACAACACCTCATTGAAGGAGGAACGTATCCAAAAAGGGTAGGAGATAAATCTAGCACAAAAAAGAGTGGAGGAGATGGAGAAACAGATAAGTGGAGTATTCCAAGCCATTCCTGACAACGCATAATCGGAAGAATCATCTTCTGAAGAGAATATGAGGAAAATATCACAGGACCTGGTGCAATATAAAGAGAAGATCAAGGAATTGGAGAAGCATGTAGTACCTATGATGCCTCCAGCAATCTAAGTTCAAAGAGATCAAGACGCGACAACAACAACAAAAAACATTGCGCAAAACATACATAGAGTGGAAGAACTATTGGAAAAGAGAAACCAACTATGGACAGAGCTATTAGAGGATGGGAGCCTACAAGATTTGCAAGGAAAGGAAGATAAATTGCATGAAACAATGGCATATGTAAAGTACAAGCAGAGGACAATGTGATTGCCAAAGAATATCAAGACTTCCACAGAAATGAATAACCTTCAGGAAGAAGATAAAGCGGTGTAGGAACAAAATATCGCATGACAAGATCAATTGGAGCCCCTACAAGAAAAGGTAGAAAAATTGGTTGTGGAAATCGAATCAGTGAAAGTGAACCTAGAAAATATAGTTTTGGATGGGGGAGAGATATTATGACCACCAGTCACCACACAGGTGGTTGAATCCATGTCAGCAAGAAATAGTTAGGCTCGAGAATAGTGCCAGCAGATAACATATATGTATGAAGCACTGGCACACGCAATGAAAGACACTAGAGTTAGGCAATGACTCGGGAAAATTCATGATGTCAGTGTTGGGGGCATGTTGGGCGTTGGCCCAGTTTTGAAGAAAAGAAGCACGTGTAAGGCAGACGCACATGGAGGAAAAGAAGCACGGGTAGGGAAGACGTGCATGCAGGAAAAGAAACATGTGCAAGACAGACGTGCATGCAGAAGAGAAAATCATGTGAGGAACGCCTGCAAGAAGACCTAGCCATGATAAGGTGGGGGTTTTGGTAAAAGAATTTAATGGCTGGTAAGCTTAAAACATGTATAATTAGGTACCTAGAAGGTCTAGTTCGGGGTCAGGTTTTTGGAACATGGTTCAGTTGTTCCTTTTTGGTTGGTCATTGTTACTATGTCGTTCGAAGTCAGAATGACTATAAATCCGATATTTTTTGTAAGTTGTTGAGCTAAGGAGAGAAAATAGGGTATATATTTAGGGTTAGATCACAGGATAAGGAGCCTGGTGTGATCTATTCCACCTCATTTTAGATCTCAACCTGTTGATGGAGAGTTGTAATGTGCACAACGTTGTAGTTTGGAAACACCATAATAAAATAACAGAGAAACCGAATATTTGTGGGCGTAGCCCAGGAGGGGTGAACTACGGTATATCATGTGTTATGTGATTGAATATTGTGTGTTTCCTTTAATGTCCATGATTAGATGTTAGATAAATGTGTGAATGACTAGTTAGATCTTCTATTTTACATGCATGAATAAGAGTGATAGGGTATTCAATATAATTTGAATGCAAAGTAACAAATGAAGATCAAAGAGTTTAATCCAATATCCCCACTCATTCCCAGGTTTCAAGCACTTGAGCATTGTATCCACCACTAGAAATATCTCGGGTGAGACTATGCAATGCACTCTGTGTACTGTGTTGCCTTCTAGGTTACCAGAGGGACCAATAGTTTTAAAGGGGATTTGTTGGAAACCATGATAGACCTGAACCTGGGTCAGCCCAAGAAGGGTAGCAAGAGAGAAGTAAACAACAACATTTTATTTTCTTAGCCTTGGTTTTGGACCTGTCACTTGGGATTGTAAGAAACAATAGGATAATTCACTTTATTTAGAAAAATTAGAGTATCGAGTAGCAATTAATGCAAGTCAAGAAGTCTTGTGGCTTTGATAGATCCTTTCATATTTTTTATTCCAAAAATAACATATGGCCACCCTATGGTGTGACAATTAGAGTTCCATCAATCTCACTAAAAATCTATTTCAACATAAGAACAACAAACACATAAACCTACACATCCACTTCATAAAAATATCATTCATGATTGAGTTATTGAAGTGCTCATTTTCCCTACAAAATATCAAGTTGCAGACATTTTCACAAAGTATCTTACATAAGCAAAGTTTGCCAAACTTCAATCTACGTTAGGAGTCCAAGAAGTTGTCAATAAGGGGGAATAGGTTATAATTCCTTCTTCCTTCTCCTACTTTGTCACCTTTGTAAATCCTTCAATCCTATCCCAAGTTTTTCTTAAGGGGGGATGTTAGGATATTTAGACACTTAGGAGTTAGTTAAGATCAACTTGGTCTAATTTGGTGATAGGTTAAAGTGTTTTTCTTAGTTTCTTTCTTTAGTCTGCATTAGTACGCATTTATAATCCAATGATCACTATATGTTCCCAACATAAAGTGATCTGATGACTCATATTCTCCTTGATATTAACAACTACATTCATATGTACGTTAACACCCGATTGGTCCATGATCTCTATTTAAAGAGAATGAACGACCATTTTTCGATGATTGATTGTGAGAAAATCTATGTAATATTTTTTCTTTTGCATTAATAAATTGTCTCAAATGGGCATGTTGGCTAGGGTTGTGGATGTTTCCCCACAAGGTTTTACCATGCAAAAACATCATTGTATTGATATCTGGTATAGTTGTGTGAGTGGTTACTAAAGGTGTTCATCCTTTGCTGGAATACCTATGATGTATAATACTAGAGGTAAAGTTGGAGCCATGAGATATGTTTTGAAGCTTCTCTTTCCTTGACTAATGGATTCCAACTCTCGTTTCCTCCTCCTCTAGTAATGGAAAAAGGTCCATTATGCATTCCTCTAGGATTAACACAATTTTTCTTATTGTGTGGAAACCCTCTATCATTCAAGAAAGGGGAAAAATGATTTTTATTATGAATGGGAAGCCCTGGGATTCAAACAAATCTATATTTTACTTCCATTTATGAAAATACATAGTGTGAGAGTTTGATAAGCTTGTTTTTTACACAATGACTTACAAGTTGTCGTTAAACCGCTAAAATATTGATCTAACAATGGATAAATTTTACAATTGATATCTAAAGGAAGGGGACCACTTCTTATAGACTTTGATGTTGAGAATATCCTAGAAGGTGAATAAAACCCATGTTTGATGGTTGTCATGGCTCTAGAAGTATGTAGGCTTGCAAAAATCAAATAGAAATGGTGGGAAATCCTGGAAATGGAGAAAATGAGAAATCATGGAAACCAAAACATCATTGATTATTAAATGGGTGAAACACTTGATCTTTTAGAAAGTAGGAAACTCAACCATCCCTTAAAATCAATGATGAAGGATTCTAGTGACTAAATCATGTAAGAATAAAGGTGTACAACCTACTAGGTGAAAAACTAGCTTGAGGAAGATTCATTTGCTAAGAAAACTATATAAGGAAGTATTTTTCTTATGGAAGGGATGCTACACTCTCAGGTGAGATATTTTCCTCTTAGAGGTAAATTACTAATTTCATGAGGCTAAATGACTAATCTCTAGCCTTGGAGGCCTATTTTCTTCCATAGCCAATGAATATTTGACTACCTTCTTAGATTTATTTTTTGAAAAAACATGAATTTTTGACTTCCTTATTTGCCTAGGAAAGGAAAATTCCACCCACCTTAAGAGGGGAGGGGAAATCACTTACTTGAATGGACCACTAGCTTCCATACTCAATTTTTTCCCCTTGTGAGTAAAATTATTCAGTTCGGAATTCAACAAGCTTCCTAAGTGAGTGATTTTATCTTTTACTTGATGATATTTCTCCTAAATATAAGGAATACCTCTAGAATATTCTACAAGCCATAATATTCTTTTCTTTTTTCTAAAACACATTCAATCAATTGAATCATTCCATTATCATTATTGATCATTGATTTTCATAGATTATATATCTCTTTGGTGACCATCGAGACTAATTTGGGCTCTGATGTCTTTGATTTGTTTATGATTTGAATATATAATTAAAACTAAATTGGTAGAACCTTAAAACTATCAATGAGAATCACAAGTGAGTTTGGGATTAGAAACAACATTGGAGAAACCCTCACAAACTATTAGGATATTGAGACACTTAGGATTTAGTTAAGATCAACTTGGTCTAATGTGTTTTTAGGTTAAAGTGTGTTTCTTTACTATGCATTAGTATGAATTTTTAATTATGTAATATATGGTCATGATATGTTCTACACAAAGAATGATCTAACAACTCATATTCTCTTTGATCTTAATGGATACATTAATCCATAGCTTAACACCTGATTGGTTCATGATCTTTATTTAAATATCATGGAGTGTCATTTGTTGATGATCAATCGTGATAAATATCTTGTAAAATATTTTTCTTTTTCATTAATAAATTTCCTCAAATGGTCGCATTGGTCGGAGCCATGGATGTTTCCACACGTTGGAGTTTCACCTACATTATTTGACTTGCATGTAATATTTTTAATCAATATTTTCATAGTTGTGGACCTTGAAATCAAATTATATCAATTCAATTGAGTCCATATTCCTAAAAATTCCTTGGTATCAACTTTCAGTATTCAAAAACTCAACTTGGTGGATCACCAAAAATGCATGTAAAGTATCGCATGGGCTAAAGTATGGATTTCACACATATAACTGGTTAAATAGAGTCAAAGTTTATTCATTCATTTTTATATCCCTATCATATGGAATTTAACTCATATGCTTTACATTTAAGGATATTTATGCATGAATTAGTTCTTAAATCGTGAAGGAGGCCTCCAAGGACCAAATGCACCTATGGGAAACACATGTGTTGGTTTCTTTTGTCTCCGTTATTGACCTGGGGTTCATGTCATTCAGGATTCCAACAAAGCCTCTAACTATCATCCCTCATGGTAAACCAGAAGGCAACACAGCGCCCGGAAGGCACTGCACAGTCTCACCCGAGATAGCTATAGATGGTTGATTGTAAGACTCAAGTGTTTACATTCTGGGACATAGTAGGGGATAAAGGGTTTCTTGATTATGGTCCTGTTCTGCGAACCGTTACTGTAATCTACTTGTTCCTAGGAATCGTATGCATATAACTCAAAATATAAATGGATTCTAATATTGAATTTGGTTATTCATCAATTAGAATCATCTATTGTTGAAATCAGTTAAAGATATGCAAACATTCAACGCATTACATAGAGATTACCGTGGTTCACCCCTCCTGGGATATGTCCACAAAGATATGGCTCTTGGCTCTTTTATTATGGTGGTTCTTGGTTTCCTTGTGCCACGCACTTACAGTGGTCCACAAAAGTGGGTAAGATCTATGTGAGGTGAACTAGATCGCACTAGGTTCTACAGCCTACGGTCTAATCCTCAGATCTGCCTTCCCTCCTATCTATTCTTTCTCAACATCTTACAAAAATTAATTCATACAACTCAAAATCCTTCCCGCATTTCCGACAACAATACTCGGAACGATCACACAATGAAAATCATAATCCTCATAAAAACTAGCATAAAATCAACAGCGATAAAAACAACATCAATAACCACTCTTTTATATGATACTTTCATATCTATATTTATACATTTCAAGATTTTCAACCACTTACAAAATATTACCAAAACCCTAACCCTTCTTACGCTAGGTTTTTCTCCCATACACGTGTTGTTCTTCCTCTAGTTGTCACTTTCCTCTATGCATGCTTTCTTGCATTCCCTCGTGTTGATCTTTTGCCAGTTGTCACTTCAGTTTCCTACACGCTTTCTTTCCCATGATTGTCCTTATTTCCACTTTAGCCTAGTGCCAACATGCCCCCAACACTGACATGTGACTCGTCCTGAGTCACCTAATTTCACTGTGCCTCCTCGATCTCCCTAGTGATCGTCTGGAACTTCTCCTGCAATTTTGTTGCCTTTATCAGTGCCTGCGTGGTTTTTTCTTTGATAGTATCCACTGTTTGCACTGCTACTTCTTTGCTTATCAATTCTACACATTCTAGTTGAGTCCATGTTGACTGTGTTCTGGCTTCTTCTGCCTGCTCCAGTACTATTGCTATTCGTTCCTGCAACAGTTCTATTTGAGCCTACCGCTCATGTTTCTGTGTTTTCATAGTGAGAAGTTCTTCCTGTAACTTATTTATCTCTTGTGTCCCCTTGACCCGTTCTGGAATTGGGATGGTTTTCTGTTGCTGCTTAAATTATTGGATCTTTGCATTGATTGTTTCCTCCTCCTTGTCCCATTGTTGGACCTGTGGATCCTCTTCCAGTTTTGTCTAGAGTTGTTCTGCTTTATCCAACAAGTCGGCTACTATGATGACCTATTTTTCCAGCTCATGCAGTTGCATTGTTGCTTCCTATTTCCTCTACTCCTTTACCGCTAGTGGACTTGTTGGTCTAATCTATCCACGAAGAGTCTCAATCACCTTCTGATATTGATCAATTGTCTGTGCATTTTGATTGATCTTTTCTGTCGCTGGGAGTTCACTTCCTTGCGCAGTAGTTGGAAGTTTTTCGAAAATGTCTTCCACTCTGTGTTCCAACTCAGTTATGCATCCCTTCTCCCGTGTTTTCGATTTTTCCTGTGCGCAAATTGTTTCCAGTGTTTTCCGATTCTTTGTTGCTTGTTGTAGTTTGACCAAGTTTTTATGTGCTCGAGACTATATCTCATGGTAGATGCTAACCTAGAATTGGTATAAGGCCTTTGCTGGCATCCATGTTAGGACCAATTGGATCTGATCCAAGTCCTTCAGTGGTGTCTGTCCTACAATATCATCCATTCGTATCATGCTCGGATTTATGTAAATCATGGAATGTGGTTTCAGAAGAACTGAGTCGCGTTTTCCTACCTCCATTCTTTTTGTGGTCCATGCGCTCAATGGTTCTATGCCTCTGTTGCTACTTGTAATCTGGGCTTCTTCAAATTTCTTCAGAAGTTGTCCCATTTTTTCCATCTCCTTCTGCAGTTTATCCCTGTGGTGTGCTGTAGGATCAAAGTCCTATACAAGGAAATCCTGGACCATTCTGGAAATCATCTCTCCATCATCCTCTGTGATTATGTATTTTGGTGGTGATCGTTGTACCTTTGATTTCTTGCACGCACCTGTTTCTTGTACCACTGGTCTCTTAGTTCCCCCTGGTTTCTGTGTGATGAGGTTCATCATGGTTTCATGTGCTCCCTCAGTTGGGTTCTTCTATTCATTGGTCGGTTTAGTGGTTTATGTTCTCCCCTTCTGGGTCCCTGGCTACTCTGAGACGCCCTCTGTTTGAGTCGACTTGATTTGGCCTGTTCTTGGTTTCTTGTGTACTGGGACTTGTATAGGCTGTGTTTTCGCCTGCGGAGCCCCTCCTTCTATTGTTTGTCCCGGTACTGTTCTGGGTATAGTTGGGATTTTCCATTCATCTAGACACTCATGGATGATCATGTCAATGTCTCCCTCAGTGACGCAATAGCGCATCTATAGCCACTATTTATTTAGGTCCTTTTTTAGCTATATCCACATGGCTTGTCGCCTAGCCCAGAAATTGGCGATGCCCTCGAATCACGCGACAGCCTCTGGTGTTATCCTCCATGCTCGGTTGATTTCTTCCTTCATTTCTTGTAGGTAATCTTCGAATATAATCCCATTTTCCTTCTTATGTTTGGCCATTGGCACTGATTTCATGATGCAATATCTCGCTCATATTGGCTGTGGTGTGGTACAGAAGGTGATGTGGTTCAGTTCTTTTCATCCCACGAAAGTGATGAGAGTAATCAGTCATGAATAATTAAATTCCATACCTAATTCCTGCGCGTCTCTACAGTCTATTTGGAACAAGTTTGACAAATATGGCTCCCAACTCATGAAGGTGCCTTCCGCGCACTGAGCTGCAGCTATGATGACTCCTGCTGATACTTCATCTTTGCAACATTTTCTTAGCAGTTTGCAGGCTAAGATATTTGCTCCCAGTTGTGTTGCGACATCATTAATTCGCTTGATTATAATGCCTCTCATTCCCCTATTGGTGCCATATTTCTTCTTCATTTCTTTTGCCAATGCTTTTTCCTTGGACTTGTCGTCCAGTATCAGTGTGGGATCCATACCCTGGATGGATAGCCCTGTAATCTGCATAATAAGTTCAAGAGTTATGGGGACGATTTTGTCCAGCCATACATCCCCTCCATGTGTAACTACTAATAGTTGCTTGATGAATGCCGTCACATATTGGCCTCTGCCAAAGTGTGGTATCTTCAACAATCCTAAGATTTTGGTTCTGTCCAGTCTGGCTGCCCACTAGCATGGCTTAGTGATAGTTCCTCCGAGAGGGTTCATGACTATTGTCTCTGTAAATAATTGTGGTGTAAGCTCTGGGTATTTTCTTTCTTCCACTACGTCATGGTAAAAAAATTTGATATTTTCGACGTGACCCAATAACTGTGAGTCCACCTATATTCCTTCTGGTATGCGAGGTAGCACAATATCTGTAGATGGTTTCTTTCGAGGTGATCTCGGTATCTGAATCCTTTCTTTCTTCTGTGTTGGCTGGTTCAAAGTTCCGGCAAGTCTTGGTTGTTGCTTCGCCATCCATTCTTCCCAAGCCTTTCCCATTTCACCAGTCAGCTCGGCCGAAAAAGAAAAGTCTGGGATGGGTATTTGTGGAACATTTGGTTGGGCCTCTACTTCTGGGTTCTGTGTGCTTCCATTTATTTCCATGGTTGCTTCGGCGTTTTCTAGATGTCCTTCCTGATGAGTTCCTACTGCTTCATTCTGAGGCTCTTGCGCTGCCTCCAGCGTGTCCTCTTTCCTGGTTTTCGCTTGGGGATGTGGGATCTCTTCCTGGATCGGTGTTGATTTGACTGGAATGTCCTCCGACAACGGGATTTAGTCAATATCGATGATCTCTGGTGACTGTTGGTCATTCTCTTCCCGTATCCCTCGTGACCTAGTTTGAAGCCTAGTAGGTTGAACTGTCTGGCTTGGTTTTGAGAGCTATGGTGGTGCCATACTAGTGTCAGGCGAATGTTTTCTTGGTTCAAATAGCTCGGGTAAGATTTGTGATCTTGCTCTGTGCATTCGGGCTGCTCTTTTTGTTTCTCCGTTCTTATTGTGTGAATAAACTAACTGTTTATGTGCTTGTGTGTTGTATCGGTGTGCCATGAAGCTTGTTGAGGATGCCTCCTACCTTGTGAGATTAATGTACCATAAGTTTGGGTTAAATACATCCGTGGTGGTTTCTTACCT
>SNQJ01S0106048.1:7271-18042 GCA_010110895.2 Picea sitchensis | reverse complement strand
GTATATCCTTGCGGCACAGTACCTGTGCTCAAGTACTAGATGACCTCTGTGAAGTAATCGTCAACAATTTGTACTAATAAGATATGTGCATCCGGAAAGTTTTTTTCCTAATTTGTTGGTTCCTCTCCATTTGTGACCCTCGATAGGTGGTTAGGCCCTGTATTCAGTTTCCCTGGTTTGATTATTACCTCAAAGTCAAATTCTTGAAATAGCAGTAACCATCGACAGATTCTCGCCCCAACACTGGCTTGTTAACTAGGTATTTCAGGGTTGAATGATCTGTGAACATCTTAAAGTGTTTTCCCAATAGGTAATGTCTGTATTTCTGTAGTGTGTAAACCATAGCTAAGCCTTCTCTTTCCGTCATGTCATAATTTTGTTCTGAGTCTAATAATTTCCTTCTTGCGAACGCTATCAGGTGATCCAAATCTCCTGCTCCTGGTTGTGCTAAGATAGCTCCAAGTTCTATTACTGATGCATCTACATGTACATGGAATGTCTTTTCCTAGTCTGTAAATACCAATATTGGTGCGGTGACCATATTTTCCTTCAGGGTAACCAGACCGTGTTGGCACTCGTTGTTCCATTGATACTTGGTATCCTTCCTTAACATTTTTTCCATAGGCGATGTAATTTGCGCATAGCCTTTGATGAATTTCCTGTAATATCCCATATGTCCTAACATTTCTCTTAGTTGGCGGACTGTTTTTGGTGTTGGTAGGTTAATAATGGCTGCAATTTTGGCTGGATCCACTAGTAAACCCTATTTACATACTATGTGTCCCAGTAGTATCCCAAATGGTGTTCCAAATATGCATTTCTTGATATTCAGGGATATCTGGCACTGTTTGCATCGTTCTAACATCAGGCGTAAAACTTCCACATGGTTTTTTAACAGGTTGTAAACTGTCCAATCATCCAGGTATACTTCGAGAAATTGGTGGATGAATTCCTTAAATGCTATAATGACCACTCTGGAGAATATTGCAGGTGCATTATTCAATCCAAACGACATGACTGTGTACTGATATGATCCCCATTCTTTCGCAAATGTGGTCTTGTGTCTATCCTCTTGTGCTATCTTAATCTGATGATATCTCGAGAATCCATCGGTGAATGAATAGGCTTTGTGTCCTCCTATGTTCTCGAGTACTTCGCCCATGAATGGTGTGGGGAATGGGTTGTGTAAGCATGCATCATTCAACTTCCTCAATTTGACGCATATACTGATCCCTCTTCCTTGTTTCTTGTCCTGTACTACCATCGGGATTATCCATTCTGATTCTTCGACTAGTTCAATGATGTTGGCCTTGAGAATCCTATTGATATCGTCTTTAACTTTTTGTTTGTATATGGGGTTCAATATATATGGGCGTTGTTTAATGGGTCTTGCCTCATGTTTGAGTGGTATCTTCATTTCTCCTAATTCTCTGGATATTCCTTTCATCTCTGTAAAGGTTGTGGGAAAAAGGTCGTTGTATTCGTGTAACAATTCTATGATGCTTTCTAGCGTCTGTTCGTCCTAATAATCTCCAATGATGGCCATTTTGGGCTGCTCTACGGTCCCTATGTTAACCTTATTGATCTTGATTGGCATAGAGATGACCTCTTATTCTAAGGGTGGTCCTTCCACATTCCTCTCACCTTCGACCTCTTCGATCTGAATATCGCGTGGATCATCTTCATCCAGTGCTTCTTCCTATACATGGTAGCATGACAACAGTTCCTTGACTGTCTGCTTATTCCGCTGATGTACCTATGTGATAAATTTCACTTTTGGTTCTGTAATGAATATGACATCTCTGATCCTTTTCAGGGCCGTGTCTATGTTGGGGTTCTCATGCTCGAATGAGAAAGTGATTGTAAAGTTCTGTTGGAGTGGCACCCATGTCTTGGTTCCTTTTCGCAATTCCTGGTCTATATACCAATTCGCTGGTATGCCTTCTAAAGTATGAATGAAGTGGTGAGGCCATTCTTCTGGTGGCGTCATTTTCCATAGTGTTTTACACACCTCCAAGTGTTCTGTTGGTATTCCTAGTCCATCATATTTTTGTCGGCTGTTCCATATCTATTTTGCGCCGAACCTTATGCACAATAATCGTTTTCATTGGTACCAATCTGTGATAGTATCTTTGTGTGCACCCCACCATCTTGTAGGTGTAGCCTTTAGTGCTAAGTCGAGTGATAATAGTCTCTAGTTCTCTAATACTTTGTCTTTGTATTGTGTTAAGAAATTTTCTAAATCATTTAGCCCGTGAAAACTGGGTGATCTATTCTTGCACACCTTCTTGTGGATACTTCATGCAGTCTTTGTTGCCAGTTTTATAACCCAGTGTCTGAGTTCGTTGTGCATGAATTAATGCTCCGCAAAATGAGTATCCCATCTGTAGTTGGGTTTATATAGTCTGCATCGCGCTCAGTTGTTCTGTACAACTGATCGATTTCGTCTAGATCTAGACAAGTGGGTTCGACAAACCTCTCACCTTCTGATGGGTCGAGTGGAGCTAAAACCCTGTAGTCTCCCGACTCAAATGTCATTTTTTTGGTCTTCAAGTTAGTTATGGCCTGGTTGTCGAATGCCCAATCCAATCCAAGTAGTGTTGGGTAAGGTGTTGTACCGTCTACTATTTTGATGACTTCAAAGTCTGCCTTAGTGCACACGCCATCCAGATCTATGGTTACTCCTTTCAGTCTACCTATTGGTAGGACTCTATGTTGATTCACTAGATTTAATTGAACAATTGAGTATCCCAGTGTAGGTTCTCCCATGCATTGCCATGTGTTTTTTGGTAGTACATTCACCTCAGATCCTAGATCTAGTATAATATCTCCCATGTTGAAATCCCCAATGTTAGCATTGATCCTAAATTCTCTAGTTGTTCTTCTTCTTGTGTGTAGGTGGTTGACAGTTTTTAGTTTTGGCTCTTGTTCCGTCTCGCCGCTACATTTCTCTAGGATGTTTTGCAATACTTTGATGGATGAGGGATCAGCTAACATTTTGATTCATGATTACAAAAAGTATTTGAGAGTACTTACTTGTTCCTTAGGTTGTATTTTGTTAGTATGGTCCAGTGATGGTGACATGTTATATTCTAGAGCTTCCTTATTCTATTGTGCAGTCAGTGCTATGTCCTCCTTCTGGAATTCTTGTCAGGCTTCTATAAAGATCTTGTTTTCCTTTTGCGCGTCGAACTGCTTCTTGGCGTTAGAGTTCTTCCTTACCCATTGGTTTTGCACTGGGTCCTGTCAAACTGCATCATTTCCTATTTTCATTCCTCCTCGAGTGACTATGTTGATGTTTTGTCCATCATCCCTTGCTTTAGCTGAAATCCACTGAACACTCTGGTTATTTTGGTTCCTTTTTTCTTGGATCTTTACCAGTAGGGTCAGACATTCCTCTGTATTGTGGTCCAAAGCGCGACAATACATAGAGGTCGTTGGTGGTAGTGGGCATTCCCGTGCATAATGTCCTGGTTGTTGGCAATTGTGACATGTGACTGGTCCTCTCCTATGTCTGAAACCTCCTCTGGCTCATCCTGCTCCTCTATAGGCTACACGATCACCTCATGGCGTTTTATATTGTGGTCCCTGATTATACTGCGCAGTATTGTACTAGGGCTATGCTGGGTTGTACTGTGGCTGAGCATTATTATAGGGTTGTTGTGTAGTATTATACTATTGTTGTGTAGTGTTGTATGGTGTTGGGGCTTGAGTGAAATATGGTGCTTCCTACCCAAGCATCATTTCTGCCTGTACCCTGTACGCGTCTGAGGTTCTTTCTCGCATCAACTCCATAGTTCTGCAATCTTTTTCATCATGGGTGACTGACCTGCAAAAAGTGCAATATGAGTTCATTGATACTGTTTGGTATTTCTACATCATCGTGCAATGGTAAGGGTCATGACCCGGTTTCTTGCATATTTCACACCATAATCCCCCCTATGGTAGCAGTTTTGGCATCCCTGTTGCCATATACTACGCAAACGTCGAGCATTCATTTTTGTGGTGTCCTTCTGTCCTGCATGTGGTACACCAAAAAACTTCTTGTTTGTCCTTGTTCTTATTTTGGTTCAGCTGAAATGTTAAGTTCTTCAGATCCTCTTTTAGTTCTTCAATAGTCAGGTCCATCTGCTGATACTAATTCTCTTCCAATTGCAAGGCTGCCTGTAAAGCCTCTTCTTGTGTCTGAAACTTTTGTTGTCGTAGTGGGTATTTTAAGTGTGGGAGTAGTGAGTTGATAAACACGTGTCGATGTTGCATCTCGGTCATGATGTATTTTAACTTCCCTTTTAGTCACTTGAACCTTTGATCAATCTCCCATACTGATTCTTCTAGTTTCTGTATTATTTCAATCATCTCGTTCATATATTGATCCTCTGAGCTCGGCTTGTGGAACTCATTGATTAATAGTTTCTTAATGTTGTCCAATGTTCTTATCATCCCTGGAGCACTATTTGTGTCTAGACTCATGTACCAGTCTAGTGCGTGGTATCTTAGCATGATCGCTAGCTGCACGAGTTTGGTGTTGTCATCAGTGATCTGCTTTGTTTCCCAGATCTTGGTGCAAATGAATAGATGCTTCTCAGAGTATCTTGTTGCTCCTCCTCAAAACTCCGGTAATCTGATAGTAGGGTCGTGTCCTACCATTCTGAGTACTGAACTACTGCCTTCTCCATGTGGTGTGGATACTTGACTAAGATTACCTGAATTGGCTCCTCCAGTTGTCGCTCCTTGTGTAGATGTATTACCTGTTGTCAGACTGAACTTCGATTTCGTAAACCATGGTGTTCCCTATGGTATATTGGTCACACATGGGTTTATGGGTTCCACACTGACATTGACCTGAAAGGGGTGGCTGTATTCTTATCCCGTTCTTGGGCCTCTGGTTTTCCTCTCGTAGGTGGTGCACAGGATTTCCTCAATCTGCTCCACAGCTCGGAGATCCTCTATCTCCTCCTCATTGCTTGCCAAGCCATGCCTTTCGTCTATGACTCTCTTCTTCGTGTTTATCTTATATTGGTAGGGTGCTCCGCTACACGTCGTTCCTGATGACGCCAATATCCACTTGCGCCAGTCGTCATCCATCGAGATCAGGTCCAAGGGTTCCTCTTCCTTCTTCTCTTTATCCTACCCTCCTTCCATTCCTCCTTTCTCTATTAGTTCTTTCCCCCTTCCCCCATGCGCGTAGGGAATTCTAACTGTCTGATTCCATTGTCATTACACCTTTGTTATAAAGAAGAATCTTGATAGACGTATACAGGGATCGAATATAACTTCCTTTGGGTCCTCATAGAAATTCTTGCTTGTCTACGCTATATGACTTTGTTGTGTCTACCGCAAACTCTGTGATGAATCTTGCCACAATACTGTCAAGCCAAAAGTCTACTACGTGGGTGAATTTATTGTTCACCTGTTGCAACTACTAAATATGTACTAGAGTCCAATCTAGCTGTCGAATCCAGTTCGTCGGGTGATTATCCATTAATATTAAGATCTACTCCTGTAGTAGATGCAAAAAATCACAAAAAAATATTTCGTGTAAATCCGTAAACACGTATTTATCCAAATATCTGTGTGGTGTGATTCTAGGGTTTCTATTGTCTTTGTGTGAAAATTCTAGSTCTTTAGTGCTTAACCAACCCTTGATTTCTTCTCTCATGGGGTTCCAAGGTCTCCACATTCCCTTGTAATGGCTCATTGCTTATTCGATGGTTCTTATCCACTCTATCTCATCTACTCAGTCCTATCGTGTWCGTCTTAACCCGAAAATAGAACCATTTGTTGGTTTCTTTTTTCTGAGTTATTGACCCAGGGTTCATGTCATTCGGGATTCCAACAAAGCCTCTAACTATMGACCCTCCTGGTAAAAYAGAAGGCAACGCAGTGCCCGGAAGGCACTGCGCAGTCGCACCTGAGATAGCTATAGATGGTTGGMTATAGGACTCATGTGTTTACAGTCTGGGACAAAGTAAGGGATAAAGGGTTTCTTGATTATAGTCTTGTTCTATGAACCGTTACTGTAATCTACTTGTTCCTAGGAATCGTATGCATATAACTAAAAATATAAATGGATTCTAATATTGAATTTGGTTATTCATATCATCTATTGCTGAAATAAGTTAAAGATATGCAAACATTCAACACATTACATAGAGATTACCGTGGTTCATCCCTCTTGGGCTACATCCATAAAGATCTAGCTCTTGGCTCTTTTATTATGGTGGTTCTTGATTTCCTTGCGCCGCACTCTTACAGTGGTTCAAAAAAGTGGGTAAGATCTATGTGAGGTGAACTAGATCGCACCAAGCTCTACAGCATGTGGTCTAATCCTCATATATACCTTCCCTCCTATCTATTCTTTCTCAACAACTTACAAAACTCGGTTCATACAACTCAAAATCCTTCTCACATTGCTGACAACAATACTTAGAATGATCACACAATGACAATCGTAATCCTCATAAAAACTAGCATAAAATCAATAGTGATAACAACAACAACAATAAACACTCTTTTATATGATACTTTTGTATCTATATTTATACATTTCAGTCTTTTTAGCCACTTACAAAATATTACCAAAACCCTAACCCTTATTATGCAATTTTTTTCTCCCATGCACGTGTTGTTCTTCCTCCAGTTGTCGCTTTCCTCTATGCACACTTTCTTTCATTGGCTCATGGTAATTTTTTTCCAATTGTCACTTCAGTTTCTTGAACGCTTTCTTTCCCATGGTCACCCTTCTTTCCACTTCGGCCTGGTGCCAACAACATGGTAAAATTTCCAAGTTGACATAAAACATATATGTGACACTTTCAATGATTGTGAATGCATATGCTATGCTTATAAGGAGATAGAAATAAAATCATGTATGTATATTCATACACATACATGATTCTATCACTTAACACATTATTTATTCCATGCTTGACATAGCATTTTTGTGTCGATACTATCAATCCTATAATGCAACTATGAAATATGCATTATTATGATGTTTTATTATTATCCACAACATAATGTCACTCCATTTTCTTCATTGTTTCATACCATTCCCATGTGCATGTTCCACCTACAACTTTGTCACTTGTTAACTAGATTCCCATCTTAATAAAAATCTCACATCATTCATCGGATGGATATTGTCTTTATTTGACTTTAAATGTCACCTGTTACGATGGAGAATGAGAACCTATACATAAGACATGGAATAAAACTAAACCTTAAAATTCAAACATTCCACCAATCACTCAAATGTGTTAGTAAGACAAGACATTTTAATGCACAATCAAATTCACTCAAGTAGATGCAAATGAAATTCAATGATGCATAATGTGATATAAATATAATAATTAGTAATTCCCAAGAAATATTCCATTTGATGAAACCAATCAAGTTGAAGACATGATTCAAAGAATGAGTCTTCATTCAATCACAAGATAAATATAATCGATCAATATTCTCAATCATCTCATGCAATTCAAAGACATTCATAAAGGTTAGATAAGTTGATAAAATCACTTTTGAAGATGAGTCTTAACGTGAAAATTTTAGAAAATAGGGGTCCCCAAGTTTTCCTACTTGGGGATAGTTGAGGTATCAACACTCCAATGATTCTACGTTACTCATGTAACAAGAGGCCTTGCACACTTGCGTATCTCCAAATATAATATAGAGTGAGAATGCCCCTCTTTGGAGGAAATCTAGGTAATTTATCTAGAAACACATCACTGAAGTTTTGATACAAGATGGTATTCAATTTCTGGAACTTTTTCTTATACTAAATCCAATATGTGGGATCCATATAATTGGAATTCCTTACTCAAACATTTCATTAGTTTCAAGGTTGAAATTTTTCAAACGAAGATTGATTTTAGAGTGCCTCTTATTTTACTTGAGTTTCCATGTTCATTAATGCAATCAAAATTCTTGTTATAGTAGTAAAAATTAAATCATTGTGATTTCAACCAGTCCATACCAATGAGGACATCATAAGAACCAAGTGGTAAAATTTTCAAGTTCCTAATAAAGGATACATTCAACTCTAATGGAAAACTCTCCACCATTTTACTAACCTTTATCTTGGTCTTGATCACTAGCTAGAATATCCATGAATTACCATGCTTGTGTTTCGTTAACACTAGTTTCAACAACTTTAGGAGTAACATAACAATGAAAGTATCCTAGATCAATTAAAATAGAAATGAATTGCTTGGAATGCTTACCTTCAACTTCATCCATATTTTATCAATGGTCTTCCTAGTGGTCTTATAATGCAACATATATATGAGGAATTATTTGTGTCACATCATTCATAATAGCTCCTGTTAGATGTTGCAAATAATATTGGTTTTATTCTTTTGATGAGGGAAATACCTATACATGTGGTATTTTCCATAATTCCAACATTGGATTGGTTTCCTTGGCCTATTTCCTAAACATTTAGATGGCTTGTTTGCACTTTGACCTAGCTAATTTTGATAAAAGGTCCTTGGTTGATTTCTAAACTAAGGAGGCTTCAAACCTTTCTTCCTTTGGTCAAGCTTCTCTCTTTTCTTATCCTTTTGTACCCTTTGGAAATATTTCATGTGTTTATTATGTTCATAACAATAATTTTCCTTTCGAACTACCTCTTCAAGTGTCCAAGGCTCATCAAATTAAATAATAATCTTATAGGATTGAGGCATTCCACTCAAGAGATTTTGAATATTCATATTCTCATATCTGATGTACTTGACATATCTCAACAATTACAATAATTTATTTACATACTCATCCATGATCATTTTCCCCAATTTCATATCATGGTATTTTTGCACTTTACCTTCAGAGTAATGGTTAGAGAGGTACTCATATTGACACTATTTCTTGAATTTCTTCCAGACAATCTTCCTTTAATTTATCTTCATTACTTGCTAGAGGTGATCCCACCAAATAGAATATTTCCCATTTAAATTGAATATGGTAACTCGAACCTTCATATTTCTTGAAGAGTCATGAACTTGGAAATATTTCATTATCCCAAGAATTCAAGCCTCAACTTCTTGTCTAGAGTTAACCTCAACATAAAATTTAGGTGGTTTTTCCTTTCGGAAATATCCTTACAAGTTATCTTTAAGAGGCATCTTTGTACTATCACTACTGGGATAATATTATGGGTTTCTTAATGAGTCTTTAGGTATATATTAATCACTAATGAAAAATTCTTATGGATATCACTTGTATGTCACCTCTCAAGTGGTTTTTCTTGCACTATGGAACTCTTTGTAAGAACAACTTCTTGAGTTTCTTTGGGTCGCACTGACATTATTCATTTTTTATCCATGTTGCATTTTCCTTTGTATACCTGTAAAACTAGTTGCATCGAATTGGTTCTACTCTTCTTGATCTTTTATTAGCATTTAAATGTCTACTTTGTAGCTTTGAAGATCCACCCTCAAGCTCCTCATAGCCATAGTGATTCTTAAAAATCATAGGGTATTTGTAATTCATTTGCGATGATAGTTTCTTGTTCCAACCAATACTAAGGGTTTGTTATTGTAATAAATTTGGGAAAACATAAATATATTCAGTAAAAAAACTCCAATTCTCTTCCCCATAGAAAGAGATATCCAATGACTATAAATTTGCTTGATTTCGATGTGAGAGAAAAGAATTATGGGATTTGGAAGAGCATTTTTTGTTATGTCCTTATAACTTTTTTGTTGTTGTAAGACTTATTACCTAGATTAGGCTACAAGAATTGTCCACAAGAAAAATTATGTTAGTGTTGTGGAAAATGTTACCCTGCAGGCAGGTGAAACTCCCCTTATATTAATATCCCTTTGATCCAAGATAGAGAGAAACAAACAGTTACTACTTTCCCTAGATCTACTATATATGTCAACAATTAGAATGAGAAGAGAAGGATATATGACTGATCTCTTTTGCGTCGTTTGTCCTCACTACTCCAGCCCTTGATCTTGATGTCCAAGCTCCAAGAGAATTCCTTTAAAGAACACAATAATACCTTCTTCTTCTACACTATATTTTCAAGTAGACCAAATATATCTATGATGATTTAGACAACAATAGACATGGATATAGTGAACACATAGGCATGAAGGGAATATACCAAGTTATATATTAATGGAAATAAATCAATAGTGAAGCACTAACAATCTCAATATTGATGTTGCAACAAATCCTCCAAGCTCTACTTTCTAGCCCCTTGAATTTCACAAAATCATAGGTATGATGCTCTAAGTTCTCTCTCCTTTTCACTCAAGCATGTCCTCCATTATATAGGATTTGAGGCATCACAACCATAGAATATTTTTGAGGAGAGGATGTGGTCAAATGAGGATTTGTATGAACCAAAAATATTTTCCTTGCCTTGAATAGGAAGTTGTGATATCCCAAGGTCGAGCCCTGGTTGTAATCATGAATTGTAACATGTTTTGTAGGATGGTGAGCCAAGTGTTATAAGCTAGGAGCCTGATTTGTACATATAAATATTCATATTATTAATATAAACAACATCATTGCGTGTAGACCTACCATGAATAAAGAGTATGGGGGACTAAACTACACTAGGTTGAGCAAGGGAGGAGGCTAGGAGTTTGGGGGAAAAGGGCCACTTGATCCGGCAGGATTTTTCGAATGACTTATGGTTGAGCTTTTAATTTGCATGAATTAATTGACCATTGGGAAACTTAACGAAAGAACGAGAAAAGAGAATGAATTATACAACCATAGACATATATGCAAATCTGAAATGCAATGAAAAGCA
>SNQJ01S0106047.1:30057-44397 GCA_010110895.2 Picea sitchensis | reverse complement strand
AATATTTGGTCTCTTCTCGAAAAGGAAAATTACCTTATGGCTTTCCTAATGTTTGAATTTAGAAAATATGGAAATATTTAATATAAAGAGCATGATGTCAACTAATGGTATTGATTCTATAGCATTAGTTGTGACATAATGACACACACAAAAAAATTATTGTTTTTTTGGTTTACATGGTTGTAGCTCTTCACTTACCACCTTCTCACACATTGTTGATGTTTGGAAATTGGCATGCTAGCCATGTGTTGCACCTCCAAGCTATCAATAGGTCGCAACTTACAACATTTTGAATTTCACAATATGAAGGTATTATTATTTGTTATCGGAGGATGAAGGTAAGTCCTTTTATCAAAAAGCCAATGCACAATTTTTCATTTTTCCTGCATTTTTTTTTTCTTTAGTTAAGCTTGAAACAAAAAAAAACATGGGACAATAACAATCAATGAATAATAGTTGGAGAACCACTACTATAGCACCTTTGTTTCTACCTATGATGTACAATTTTGCGTGCAGTTTTTTCATACGTCACTAACAATGATTGAATAATAGTTGGAGAACCACCACTATCGCACCTTTGTTTCTACCTATGATGTAGAATTTTGCGTGCAATTTTTTCATATGTTAGTTAAGCTTGAAACAAAGTTTTCATGTGACAGTAACAATGAATAATAGTTGGAAAATCACCGCTATCACACCTTTGTTTCTACCTATGAATTCTTCTCTAAGCTTGAGAGTTCGATGAGATCCTTATTAATTCTAGAATCTAGTTGTATGAACTTCTTCTTAAAAAAATTATAAATTATGAAATTACAGGTTGTAAACAGCTAAATTTACATGGTAAAAACACTGCTACATGATATCTATAAACTTAAGATGAAAATGTAAATTATGTGAGCTAGTGATTTTGTTTCTCTAAATTTAGATAGTGAAAACACTACAAGATATCTATAAATTTAAAATAATATCTATAAATTTAAACTTGAAATGGAAATTATGTGACATGGTGATTTTGTTTTTCATTTTGCATGGTTATCGCTCTTGAGCTTCTATCTTGTTACACGTTTCTAGACATGGAAAATGTTTGGTTGTTGACATGTTGTCCATCTACAATCAGAGGTTTCAAGAGTGGAGTTCCACTAAGGTAAGTCATTTTATCACAAGGCTACTCTAAAATTTTTCCTGCAATATTTTCATATGTTAATTAAACCTAAAACATTTTTTCATGTGGAAGTTAACAATAAAAAAGCACCCACCTACCTTTTGAAATGCAAGCTAGTGGGTGATTAGGAGATTTGCAATGCCCTCTAGTATTTAACAATCCAAGTTGTTGTTGCAGGGCTGTAAAATACCTAAAATTTTCAATAAATTTATCTCCTTAGAAATGGTGTTTAAATAATTACTATCCAAGTCAAGAGAAGTTAGGGATGTGAGGTTCCCAATCTTAGTGGGAATCTCCCAAGTCAATTGATTTATATACAAGAGCAATTGTTTCAATTTTGTTTGTGAAGCACGTGAGCTCTTTAGGAATAGGGCCTTTGAGATTGTTATATGTTAGATTTGTAGCAACCCATCTCACAATATCCACTTCCTCTCAAAATTGTGTTTCAACATGCTACTTATAATCAAAATCTCTAGTAGCACAATTCCATAGCTATGTACATCTCTCTTCTCATTTACTCTATTGGAAAATCCATATTCTGCAATAACAATAAATGGGTTTCCATCCATATATTAAGAGAATTTTAGAGAATAAAAATCTAAGTTTCCTAATGTCCAAGGATAAAGTGTAGTGCATTGTTGATCATGTATCAAATCCACTCATACTCATGGTAGTCACTACTGATAGCATGATTGACCAAAATTACATTGGTTTTTGTAAAGAAATACGCAGAAGGAGATATTGCAAAACACACAACACATTGATTTGTGTTGTATATTAATATGAACGTATAGATATAGTTACAAATAAGTTATGGAGGTTAGTATAACTTACCAACTTATGTAACCATAGATTAATTAGTTAAGGATGCAATTAACTTATTTTCCTTAACACGCCCCCTTATTTACTTACATCAATAACATTAACTAAAACCATCACTATCACTAGCTTCCCTTGGACTAAGATTTCTTTATTTGATGGCTTACAATGCATTAGACTCTCCCTTAAACATAAATTAAAACTCCACCTTAAACATAACTTGGTCCTAACCATCGGATATTACAACATCTCACATTTCCCTTTTTAATGAAAGATCGAACTTCTTTGATTCAACATCAAGCTAATCTACGAGTAGAGATTGACACCCTCGTACCTACTCTAGTGGTTCATTCCAAAAATTAATTCCACATCTTCTCTATACATGAGAGGGATACATCGTGGGATACAGTGTTACCTATATGCTTGAATGACATGGCTTACAACAAACTTGGGGAGATCAACTTTCCTATGGCTAGACATTTACAACTAATACCAAAAACTCTCTAGGGTTTTAGGTACAATAATTCTCTCAGTCATCTCTATTGACTGCATTCTTGATTGATCTTCGGCCTCCTTTGGACAACAGATACGTGCCTCCTTTAAAACTGATGCAAATTTCTTTATCGTCTGGAAATTATACTATCAATCCTTGTTATCAATTCATCCACACAAGAAATCAATCCTTTATTGTTTGAGAAATCCTTTCTTGTCTGTCATCCCTTCATGCGATCCTTCTTGCAAACAATATCYTTTCACTCATTTTGAAATTTCAATGCAACATTTTCTCTTGCTCTAAATTCTACAATTTGYCATTAACAAAATTCTACCATCTTGCAATTGTTTTCACAATCACTCYTCATTGTCTTGCTTCTCCACAAATATATATTCTCTTTTCGAAATATATTTTAACTCATAACTAAAAATGTAAATATAAATATGAACATGGGCCTTCAATGTTGCTTATCCGATTCTCCCTCTCATCCATTCACTCATTCTTCATGTACATGGCTTGTATTGTTTCAATATAAACATTCATGTACTGCTAAACAAATAAATTTTGTAATTTTTTAACAATATTTGCACCTCTGTATTTTATATTCTTTAAACTCTCGGTAACCTTTGAGAGAACACAGTTTCCTATAAATTGCAAAATTAATACAATTTCTTTGAAGGATGATATTTCAATCCACACATAAAATTTAGATGCGATCGAAAAATATTTAAACGAAGCCAAAAATATTACCACAAAGTCACACATGAACCCTCCTTTTTCCATGATTCCTTGGGCACCTTCTGCCTATATTTTCTTACAATGATCCTTTATTTCACTAACCGTAAAAATTCTAATTGTTGATTGTGTGACCTGATTCTTTTTGTAGTACAATAGACCCAATTATTTCTTAATCTCTGAGCAATTATTTTGCATTATGATTCTTGCTTAACCTCTGAGCGATTCTTCTACGATCCAAAATCCCTTCTTGTACATTGTGTGCATTTCTTCTTAGCTTTCATCTTCTTCCATATCTCTGGGTCTTGGGTCTTCCACTGATGGAATGAGGCTGGATCAGACCCGCTCTGATACCATGTAAAGAAATACACAGAGGCATATACTACAACACACAAAGCATGTTGATCTATGTTGTATATTAATATGAATGTATAGTTATAATTACAAATAAGTTATAGAGATTAGTATAACTTACCAACTCCTGTAACAATAGATCAATTAATTAAAAATGTAATTGGTTTAAATTTTCCTTAACCTTTTTTACATCTATCCACATGTATCCACATGTATTGGTCTATGAAACTACATGATGCTTTAAGCTAAGTAATAATATATCTATAAAAAGTAAAAAGTAAAAAAATATGTTTTTTATCAAATATTTTGACTTGAATAACCATACAATGAAGCAAATATTACCAATTATTTATGTCGATGCCCATAATTCTACAATGTGTTGCTTAATTGATTGAAATGGAAACATAAGAAAATATTTACCAATTATGTATGTCAATGCCCATAATTTTATAATATGTTGCTTAATTGATTGAAATGGAAACATTGGCATCCTGAGATTGATTGAAAAGTAAACATATAATGAAAACCAACAATATTCTTACCAAGGGAAATGTATCCAAGAGAGCTTGGGAAACTTGAAACTATGTACGCCATGGGTTTTATGTTATCAAGGATCTTTATTCCAAAATCACCTAAATGCGGTGCCAACTCATCATCATCAAGAAAAATATTTCCTGGATTTATATCTCCGTTCACAATGGGGATACACAGTCATGGTGCATGGTGCAAGTAAGACAAGCCATGAGTACACAATGGGGATACACAGTCATGGTGCATGGTGCAAGTAAGACAAGCCATGAGTAGTGCCAAGTGCAATCTTGTACTGGATATGATAATCAAGCATATGAGCGTTATTTCCTCCTAGCAAGACACCTAGAATAGAACCCAATGTTTCTACCTAAGTAGAAAACCCATGATCATGGTGGAGTTCCCTATCTCTCTTTACATTCAACAAGCTACAACCCAACCATTCCTTAGGAAAACTCTATAAACTTGGCCAATGCCTCCATGACCAATCAGATTTTCTTTGTGCAAACTATTAGGAATATAACATTTATCAAAATACAAATGTTCAAATGGTACTATGTCCCAATGATATTTTAGAAGTGAATTGTCTTTCATATGTTGTAGCTTCTTCTTGATAATGTTGGTAGAAAGATAGGTAGTTGATATACATATAGCTATAACTAAACAAATAATCCGTACAAGATCTCTATGACTGGTTCTAGTCTTGGAGTAATGTTTTGTCATTGGCTTCCTGGGCACACGAAGTACATAATTTCCGCTAAAGCTAACCAGAGAAATTGCATTATTCAGAGAAAAAGGAAGATGACCAGAAATATTATCGAAGGGCATATCAAATTTTAAGAAGTATAAAAGCTTCAAATCAACTAAGCTTCTTGGAATCTTTCCTTCCAATGAATTATGAGAAAGGTCAAGACTAATAAGTTGCTCCAAATTTCCAAAAGTGTCTAGGATGTTTCATGTAAGTTCATTGTTGGCCAAGCTCAATTCAATCAAAGAAGCAAGAAAACCAAGTGAGCTAGGAATCACACCTATGATCTTGTTTGCATCTAAATACAATTGTTTCAAGTTTTAGAAGAAGCCCAATTCCTTTTGCAGACTTCCACTTATCTAAGTGTGAGAAATCATAAGGTTTTTAAAATTGGAATCTCTTCCAACTTGATCTATTGAAAAAATTGCTCCTATTTGAAAAAGTTCGAGACAAGCGATTATTTTGCACTCTAATTATAATTAGGATTGTGGAGGATCCATAGTCTTCTGGAATATTTCCATAGAAGTTTTTATTGAAAAATGTTATCTTTCGCAATATCCCATTGGTACAAAAGTGTGGAGACACCAACCCACTGAGTTGATTACTTGAAGCATCCAAGATAGTAATTTTACTACTCTTCCCAAGATGCCAACTTAAGTCGCTTGTTAACTCATTCATGAACAAAGAAATATCATATAAATTATCAAGGTCACCAATACCCTCTGGTATCTCACCTGTCAATTTTTTGTTCTAGAGGTGTATAATGTTGGAAACATGCCAACGAATTTCCTCATGCGGTCACATGCACATGCATGCAACTATGTTATTGCGCATGCATGCAATCTATTTATGAACTTGTCGTGTAATTATGTGATATATTCATGATGACTCTAAGTAATTGAGTGATATATGTTATATATGCAAGCATACCCATAGAGGTGTGAGTACAATGTGAGTGCAATGTGTAGTGAGTGTGTGAGAGTAAGATGCAATATTGAGACATTGTGTGTATGAGAGGAGACGATAGTTGTATGCCTAGGTTGACTATTGTAATTCTCCCTTGAATAATAATAATACCGATAATCATTTCCCATGGTTTTTTCCCTCATTGGGTTTCCACATAAATCCTGTGTCAATTGTGTGCTTGTTGTTCTTGGTTTTAATATGTATTTGATCTTCCTCATTTATGTTCTGGTTTTATGCTATGTTTTTCTTTTGTTTCCCAACAAGTGGTTTCAGAGCTTAGAGTTGAAGGAGCATAGAGTGAAGGAGAAGAGAATATGGTCATTGGATCGAAGACCAGGTTGAGTAGGTGTCACAGGTGAGCCAAGGTGAATTGTGTGCAGGTCTCGTGTGAGGGAAATAACCTTTTTGTGCTAATGGAAAAAGTACAGAGTTCTAAGTTTGAGGTGGAGAAATTCAGCAACAATAATAGCTTTGAGCTATGGAATATCAAGATGTGGGATCTTTTCTAACAACAAGGAAACGACAAGAGCGGTGATGGTTGAGTCACCGTGAAAGAAAAAAAATAAATTTATTTACTTTTGAGTTGTAAAAATTATTGATTGCATGTAAATGGGCATATGTCTGTAAGACCTGGATAGGCATGTGTACCCCTGGTTTATCCGGTCTCCTATGAAAATTCTAGACATAGATTTAGGTAGATTGAATATGTGGGGGGGCATGTATGTTGGGTTAACCTTGACTCGGTGAAAGAGTTAATGAGTTAAATCTATTTTTAGGTCAAAAAAGGTGGTTTTTCAAGTCCATGTGTTTTGGGTATCCCGTGGTATCTGTGTACATGGATTGCATGTAAGGAATCCTATAAAAGGCTTGGTGAAATCCATTGTAAATGGGACTTGAGGTAAGCAGTGAAGGCTTACTTGGTCGGTTTGGTCGGATTTGGTCAAAGTTGTTCGAATGCAAAGTTCGAGGTGGAGCAGTGTGTCCAGTTTAGAAATGAAGAAAGGTTGATGTGTTGGCAGGTCAATCAAGTGTTTGAAAATATATGATGAAGGAAAGTTCATATCCATGGAACTTGAAAAGTATTGCAAGGAAGTTGGGATTGAATAGGCATGTTCAGTAATGCCAAGTTGCAACAACAGTTGTGGACATAAGTGGTTTTTCTATCTGGTAAATCAGTCACCATCGGTTGCAAAAGACATGATGATTCAGGAAGCGGTATGAACAGGTCATCTCGTAATTACTCAAATGTAAAATTCTTCGGTTGTGATGCTTATGGTTTTTTATCAACTTTCTAAGTAGGACCCAGATCAAACAGGTAGATCTTTGATATGTTGATGATGTTAAGGAGTACATACTATGGGATCCTACTACCCACATAATCATCATGGAAAAAGATGTAGTGTTTGATGAATCTCCCTTTATAAAATCAAACATAGTAAAATATGAAAGGTTCCAAGCATGGTTGGTAGTAGAAAGGTATTTGGAAGGTATTTATTTCCATGAAAGTTTAGTAGTGGTTGTTAAAAGCTTATTTCGATTCATGTTGTGTTAACACGGGTTTTGATAGTACAGCTAAATGTTAAAACTGTTTTACATGGAGTTTTTTAGATAAGGGGATGTATATGGAACAACTAGAATGGTTAGTTCAGAATCACAATAGAAGATTTGTTTGCAAACTCAAAAATCGTTGTATGGCTTGAAGCATGCTAGGAAAATGATACAAGATGTTTGATTCCTTCGTGGTGAGCTAAATTTTACAAGAAGTGAGTATAACCATTGTGTTTATGGTATATTCATTTTCTTGGTGTTATATGTTATGCTTGTTGCAAGCACAAGCATGGTTGAGATCAACAAGTTGGCTTAGTTGGTTGGGAAATTTGTTATGAAGGATCTAGGAGTAACAAAATAAATCTTGGGCATGGAAATACACAGAGAGAGGAAATATGGTAAGATTGGTTATCACAACATAAGTATGTGGTGAAGATACTTAGGAAATTTGGTATGAATAATGTAAAATTAGTAAAATCCTTTTGGATTTCAATTGCAAGTTCACTTCAAGTTTATGTCCTAATTGATGAAGAAGAAAATGGTTATATGTCTCCAGTATTATATGCTAGTAAGAAGTTTTATAATTGCGATGGAGAAATGGTCAGCATTTCACATGCACTTGGTGGTGTCAGTGGACACATGGAAAAACCAGGTGAAGAGCATGGAAATGGGTGCTTCAAACACATAAGCATAAGTATCACCTACAGTGGTTGCAGTGATTTGGTTTGTGGTTATGATTCATGATATTTGGACAAGTGCATTCGTTTGGAGCTCTGATGGTGTTTGGCTTCTCTTGACTTGTAGAAAATGTGATGAATTAATTAAGGGCATAATATATCAGGTAAATTATTGTAAGGTGGAGATTGTTGGAAATATGCCAACAAATTTTTTTATGCGGTCACATGCACATGCATGGAACTATGTTAATGCTCATGCATGCAATCTATTTATGAACTACTCGTGTAACTATATGATCTATTCATGATCACTCTGTGATAGATGCTATATATGCAAGCATACCCATAGACTTGTAAGTTTGCTCATTTATGCTATGGTTTTAGGCTATGTTTTGCTTCCACTTTCCAACATATAAGAACTCAATTTTTCAACGAAATTATCTCTTTATGAATAGTGACCGTCAGATAATTACTATTCAAG
Source organism: Picea sitchensis (assembly GCA_010110895.2). Lineage (NCBI taxonomy): Eukaryota > Viridiplantae > Streptophyta > Pinopsida > Pinales > Pinaceae > Picea > Picea sitchensis. The sequence goes on along the minus strand of SNQJ01S0106047.1, from coordinate 35,886 downwards.
TCGAGAGAAGTTAGCGATGTATGTGAGGTTCCTAATCAAAGCAGGAAGCTCTCCAGTCAATTGATTTATATACAATAGCAACAAAAACTGTTTCAATTTTGGGAAGAGAACGAGAGGTTTAGGAATATGGGCTGTGAGATTTTTATATGTTAGCTCCAGAAATTTCATCTCTCTGACTTCATTTATTGCAGCCGTAAATCAAATAGAACAGAAAAAGGGTGGTTAAGAACAAGAATTTAATAGATTGTGCCTCACTGACAGGGTTGGAAATTGACAGGTGAAAGATTATTCAATCCAAAGAACAAGAATTTAATAGATTGTGCCTCGCTGACAGGATTGGAAATTTACAGGTGAAAGATTATTCAATCCACCAAAACATAGTGATAGGTGTCAGTGGTTACTATAATCCACTTCATTACTAATCAACACTGATAGGGAAAATGCCAAGTTGAAATGATGTGGACACTTGCTGAACATGCGTTCTTGTTCGATTGCCCAGTAATCAAATCTTGGAACTCACATCCAGGCGCTGCAGATTCGAAAAAAGAGTAACAATCAACGCAATGGGCACATGGTAAAGTTTTTAAACATTTTCAAAATAATCAATTTGAAAAATTTGATGTGTGGGGTAAGTCTCCCATCATTAGCATCTGATTGGGCACGTTAAACTGAACAAAACACTACTAAAACAAACAACAATATCTTATRAGATGTGTATTAAGCAGAGAAAATTGCTTCAKGTTAATAATTTCGACAAGGTGYAGAAATTACTTTCACAGGAATCATGTCAATACACGTTAAGCATATTAAAGGCAAGGAGTACAGAAAATTCACGAAGTGTGAATATCTATATTGGAAAGTGCGTAGTTAAGTGTGTAATAAGTGATGGGTAACGTATCCATTCCTATCTCGATCATATTTTCAGCTGACTTTTTTTCCATTATTGAATATAGTTAAAGAATATTTGCCACCCTAATTGCTTATATACAATACGTACTAATTAGTAATCAGTTTGTGTGTTTTTCTGGAGTCCACATTTTATTTTTGAAACAACCGTTAGCACTTTACATTTAGAAAGAGTGCACAGTGCGAGGTATATTGATCTCTTACAAAATTGTATGCATGTATATGACTTCTGAAAGCATGCCTAACACTTATGATGAGTAAAGGAACATGGGTGAGATGCAGCAACTCCATCTCTGCCCTTTCTTCATATTCATTGCTCTTCGTCAGTTCCATCTCTACTTTTTTTTTCTCATATTTATTGTTCTTCATACAACCAAGCTTGTTTATTTTAGGTGAATCTGGCTTGCACGTTCAGCTTTATACATCTTTTTTTTTAATAATATTTCTTTCATATTTATTGTTCTTCATCAGTTACATCTTTACTTTTTTTTCTCATATTTATTATTCTTCATACAACCAAGCTTGTTTATTTTAGGTGAATCTAGCTTGCACGTTCAGTTATATACATCTTTTTATTTAATAACATTTTCTTCATATTTATTGCTCTTCATCAGTTCCATCTCTACTTTTTTTTCTCACATTTATTATTCTTCATACAACCAAGCTTGTTTATTTTAGGTGAATCTGACTTGCAGGTTCAACTCTATACATCATTTTATTTAATAATATTTCATGTAATTAAGGTAAACTGCCTGCTGCAATACCTACAATTGTTGTCTTTTTGAATTTTAACAAAAAGAAGGGACTTGCTACCTTTGCAATTCCCTCTTGTTTGAACATAACATAATTCAAAGAAAGTCAAACCCATGTCATTCATCTAACATAAATGAGGGAATTCAAGTCATTGAACATTATAGAATATTATGTAAAGAATTGAAATGAGAGGGTACAAGTCTTAGCACTTAACTACATATATTTACAACAAAATGTGAGTGGTTGATTTTTTATAAGGGGCTAGGGAAGTAGAGCATATAAATATCCAATTTCAATAATGATAACACTCATTTTCATTTGAACTTAATAGTCATTTCAGTTTTGTTCTTCACCTTATGTTCTTACATTTGTTAAACATTGAATGTTCTAGAATCATTAGTGTTCTCTATCCTAAGGGGTTAGCTTAATAAGTTGTTGGCAATGTTAAACATTGAATGTTCTATAAAAATGAGTGTTTTCTATCCTAAGGGGTTATCTCAACAAGTTCAATGTTGTTGGGTATTTGGCAACTAGTTCCATGTCACTAGGTATCATGTTCAAATCCCTTTAATTTAAGCATACTAGTTTGCATCAACAAGTTTATTAGGGTTGTTATCCACAAATAAAACATTATTTATTAATAGTATCTAAGATCTTCTATTAACCTTAAAAATACAAACTCACAAAATATTCAATTTAATTCTTTCATTGTTAAAACCAAAAAAAAAAATTAATAAAAGTGATAACTATTTATATCTAAATTGTTCCTCCAACAACCAAATACAAAATATATGTGAATGAAAATAATTAATTTACTATATATAAACCAAACTAATCAAATATTTTATATGTAATATCCAATCTTTACTATTTTACCAACACTTTAAAAACAATGTGAAGAGTTTAAATCGCATTATTGCAAAGAGAAAATGGAATTATAACAACTAGTTCCGATGATTATATCCATTAAATTTATATCATCATTTGATTTCAATTTTGCTTTTTTTTTTAAATACAATAATAACAATGTTTGTGGACTAACATTTGGTTTAGTTTCAATAATGAATTATCTTTAAAATAAAAGTATGTGGTTACTTTCATTATAGAAAATTTGGTTTAGTTTCAATGATGAATTATCTTTAAAACAAAAGTATGTGGTTATTTCCATTGTAAAAAGTTGTTAAAAATAACTTTGTTTTGATTGTTCATTATTAATTCTCAATTGAAGTTCTCTTGACTTTGTTTTAATTGTTTATAATTAACTAATTATATCTTTAATATATTTATATTTATTAAATCATTATATTAAAACAAAATATTATTTTATAAACAAATTTAAAAATTATACATCTTAAATTCTAACTAAATTATATCTTTAAATTAAATTATTAATTATTATTATAACACCAAAACATTTCAACATCACCAAACTAATCCAATAATCTCATCAACTATTTACATTAATGTCTTTGCGTACAAGTTTTTGCTTTACAACCATGCGACCCAAACTTCACAACATGTATCCACAATATGATGGAACATAGTCCACGACACCCACTAACTTTACTGCATAAAGACGTCTATCCACAAACAACTTTACTACATAAGACATCTATCCACAAAACAACGATGGAATATACTGCAAGAAATCCATTAACTGTAAACAAGGAACTCCAAACTTTTAGAATTTGTTCTTCTAAATCCTACAGGTCCACAGATGCTCGAAAAACGAATATTGATTCGAGTGGAACGAGAAGTTGACCCATCATCCAAAAATACGTATCTTATGTGGTAATGTTAGGCCAGAGATCTTAGAATTCATCCCATTTGAGAAAATTGACTTAGAATTAGGTCAGGATCTGGGTAGGCTTATATGCAGTAATCAGGAGTTGGGTTATTTAAATTTTGGGAAAATTTTGTTAAAAGCATCTGGGTAGAGTCAAAAAGCTAAGTCGTTCAATCTGTGTAGCTTTATATAGAGTTTTACGAGTGGGATCTTGAAAAAGAAATATTGAAGCTATCTCCTGGGAGCATGTATGGGAGTAACTCTATGTTGGGCAGACCCAATTCTAAGGAGAATTGTCATAATTACAAGCTCTCTGGATTTTAACAATCCACAGTCTTTGAGAACTCTGAAACGATGGAAGAATTTAATGAAGAAGATATATGGGGTGGTGTTAACGATGCCGAGGCCAAGCAGGTTGGTTTACAGGAAAATGGGTTCAATGGTGTTGCAATGTGCAGATCAGTGGGAATTAAGGAAGGAAATAGTCATAATAGCAGGAGATCGGTGAAGATTCCTTGGAAGGAATCATGTCATGAAGAGAATAATAGGAGGAGAATGACGTATCCGTCTTCTGCACCTGTGAATTTCCCTGACTGGTCTCAGATGGTATGGAAGGAGAAGAAGAATGAGAATTTCTGGAAGGGAAGTCATGGGATAGTTGGTGATAACACTGATGATGATTCCAGGGATTCTGAAAGGATCATCCCACCTCATGAACTCATTGCCAGGCAGCTTGGCCAGAGCGAAATAGCTTCTTTCTCGGTGTATGAAGGTGTTGGGAGGACTCTCAAAGGCAGAGATCTCTGCCGGGTTCGGAATGCAGTCTTGACGAGGACTGGCTTTATTGAATGAAATTCAATCTTTGTCTATGTGTTCCAAAATTACTAAACTGAATTTCCAGATTCATGTGTGTGAGCATTATGGATCACTGTCCAATGGAAATCAATAAAAGTTTTTTTTTGACATAATGCCTCTGTAAGAGTTCAATTCTCGATGTTCGAAAATCTAAGTGCATTGTAAAATATATAATTTTGTAGGATAGTTGAAATGTTAGAACGCTTTGAGGAAATTTTTGGATTATTTTCTTTAGAATAAAAACACAATTGCGATATACATATACATAGCTTACCAATTAACTTGTTACATTAAATTAGAAAAATCTTTGAGCAATTTTTTGTATTATTTTCTTTAGAATAAAAACACAAGTGTAATATACATCACAAATTGACTTGTTACACAAAGTAAGAAATTATATATAGAGAGGAAAGAAATGATATCTATATAGAGAGGACATATCAGAGGAGTACAAAATGAAATTTTAGATTTAGAAGGACCGAAAGTTTAGTGATACACCAGAATGAATGTCAACTAGGAGAATAGACTCCAAATTAAGGTTTTAAAAGGTATGTAACTTACAGTTATTGGCCACAAGGGTGGATAACATAAGTGACGAACACTTGTTCGAAGCTTACATGGGTAGATTAAAAGAAGACATTAAACATGCCAAAAATAAGGCTACACACAAGTCTAGCATGGGAAGCAGATTTTTTTGAGGGTCATACGACAACCATACCTCAACCAACAAGATTGACACCTCAACAAATGGATGAAATAAGAGAAAAAGGACTATGTTTCAATTATGACAGCAAGTATAGTAAAGGGAATAAATGCGGTGAAAAGAAATTATTCTACATAGAAAGTGAAGAGGAAGAAGATACCGTACATAAACCAACAAGGTTGACACCTCAACAAATGGATGAAAGAAGAGAAAAAGGACTATGTTTCAATTGTGATAGCAAGTATAGTAAGGGGCATAAATGTGGTGAGAAGTAATTATTCTACATAGATAGTGAAGTGGAAGAAGATCAGGAATTGAAACCCTCACAAAACCCAAATCTAGAAGAAACTACTCCAACAATATATTTCCATGCATTGGTCAGAATTGTTACTCCACAAACCCTCAAGATACAAGGATACATAAAAAAGAACAAGTTAATTATATTGATTTATTCTCATAGCATCCATAATTTTATCAATTACAAATTAGAAAAAGATATCAATTGTTTTGTATATCATGCACGAGAGTTTCAAGTAATGATTGCAAATGGAGGTACCATAAATTGTTCCTATAAGGTCATAGTATTAGGCTCAACATGGGGGAGTATTTTCTGGATAGCCCCATGATTTCCATACAAATGGGGGGTGTTGATGTTGTATTAGGGGTCCAAAGGTTGCAATCATTGGAAATAGTGGCCTTTGATTTTCAAAATATTTTCATGATATTTTCCTCAAATGGAAATGAAACTGAGCTTATAGGTATTGAAGGGAAACCCTCTAAAGTGATAAGCTCTAATAGCATGGAAAGAATACTAAAAAATGGACAC
>SNQJ01S0106047.1:10022-22748 GCA_010110895.2 Picea sitchensis | reverse complement strand
AAGCTCAAAGGATAAATTTTGAAGAAGAAGTTGCAGAAAGTGGAAGGTCTTTGATGATGAGAAAGGTTCTCATAAAACCAGAGGAGGAAGTGAAAAAACCAGTCCAAAGGAATAGCTTGTTCATGACTTCTTCCAAGGCCAAGGACAGGGTCTGCAAAGTGATAATCGACAGTGGAAGCACTAACAATCTATTATCCACAGATATGGTGGAGAAGTTGGAGATGGAAAAAGTTGCACATCCCAACCCATATAGAGTTTCATGGTTGCAAAAAGGACACCAGGTAATGGTTACTAAACAATGCCAAGTTGAATCCAAGATAGGAGGATATAGGGATGAGATCTTGTGTGATGTGATTCCTATGGATGTTTGTCATCTTTTGTTGGGAAGGCCATGGAAATATGACAGAAATCTCATTCATGATGGAAGGAAGAACATCTATACTTTGGAAAAGAATGGTAGGACACACATGTTGCTTTCAATTGAAGACAAGAAAATGAAGGAATAAGCCAGCCCAAACATACTTCTCATGAGTGGGAAGGAACTCTTGAATGAAGTTAATAAAGAACAAGAAATGTAGTTTTCTATAGTAAGGAAACCAAATGTCATTTTGACAAGTAATTCAATGGAGGATTTTCCTAAAGAAATTCAGGAACTATTGGAAAATTTTGTTGATATAGTCGTGGATGAGTTGCCTTTCTCATTTCCACCTATGAGGAGTATAATCCATCATATTCACCATATACTAGGAGAAATTCTACCAAAAAAAGTTGCATATAGGTTGACACCTCAAGAGAATGAAGAGGTCAAGAAAAAAGTTCAGGATTTGATGGACAAAGGTTTGATAAGGGAAAGCTTGAGTCCATGTCTTGTACCAAAAGTTTTAAGCCCAAAAAAATATGGCGTATGGAAAATGTGCACAGAATTGAGAGATATCAACAAAATCACCATCAGTTACAGATTCTCTTTACCAAGAATGGATGACTTAATGGATTTCTTAAGTGGAGAAAATTATTTTTCCAAGATTGACTTAAAGAATCAATATTACTAGATAAGAATGAGAGAAGGTGATGAGTAGAAACAACATTCAAGACAAATGAAGAGTTGTATGAATGGATCTTCATGTCATTTTGGTTAACAAATGCTCCAAGTAAATTTATGAGGTTGATGAACAAAGTGCTGAAATATTTCATTGTCAAGTTTGTAATTTTTTATCTTGATGATATATTGATCTTCATCATCACTAAAGAAGAGCATCTGAGACATTTGACTCTAGTGATGAGGAGGTTGCATCAAGAGAAGCTACTGATAAATTTGAAGAAATCCTCTTTCATGCAGACAAAACTCATTTATTTGGGGTTTGTAATTTTAGCCAATGAACTGAAGATGGATCCTGAGAAGGTAAAATTAATCAAAGAATGGCCATCACTGAGAAACATCTTTGAGTTGAGAAGCTTCCATGGTTTAGCAAGTTTCTATAGGAATTTTATCAGAAATTTTAGTGGGATATGTGCATCGATTTTAGACACAGTCAAGAAGAGACATAAGTCTTTTAATTGGACAGAAGAAGCTGAGAAGAGCTTCAGATTATTAAAGGAGAAGATAACTGGACAACCAATTCTAGTTTTTCCAGACTTTCGTAAGACATTTCAAGTAAGGTGTGATGCAAGTGGAGTTGCAATTGGAGCTGTTTTAAGCCAAGATAACATAACTGTTGCTTATTTTAGTGAGAAACTGAATGATACAAAGAATAAGTATTGCACATATGAAAAAGATTTTTATGCAGTAATACAAGATTTAAAGAAATGGAGAAACTACTTGATTCCTAAAGAGTTTGTTTTATACAGTGATAAATAAGCCTTACAATTCATAACTAGACAAGAAAAATTGAATCAAAGACACGCCAAATGGATTGAATTTATGCAGAATTTTACTTTTGTAATTAAACATATCTTTCGGAATGCTAACAAGGTTGTTTATGCGCTAAGGATGAGATTCTTGATTCTATAGGAGTTTCAGGTGAATACCTTGGGGTTCGAACACATTAAGTAAATGTACAGTGATGATTCTGATTTCGAGGAAGCATATGAAGCATGTTTGAATCCTGCCTTGAGAAACAAAAGCTAGTGGGAAGAATACTTGATTCAAGATGGATTGATGTTTAAAGGAAATCAACTATGTATACCAAGGTGTTCCATGAGGGACAATCTCCTAAAAGAGAAGCATAGTGGAGGACTGGTTGTACATTTCGGGCATGACAAAACATTTTCACAATTGAACTGTTCGTATTATTGGCCAGGTATGAGAACAAAAGTAAAAAGGTTTGTTAATGGGTGCATAATTTGCCAACATGCTAAAGGAAAAATACAAAACACGGGATTGTATCAACCATTTCCAATACCATAGAGGCCTTGGGATACAATGAGCATGTATTTTGTATTGGGACTACCAAGAACCCAAAGAGGTTGTGATTCCATATTTGTGGTAGTGGACATATTTTCAAAAATGGCACACTTTATCCCATGCCAGAAGACAAATGATGCAACACACATTGCAAATTTGTTTTTTAAAGAAGTTGTTAGACTTCATAGACTTCCAAAGAGCATTGTATCAAATAGAGACACCAAGTTTGTTGGGCATTTTTGGAGAACACTATAGAAGAATTTGGGGACAGATTTGTCCTTCATCTCATGTTATCACCCTTAGACAAATGGACAGACTGAGGTAGTGAATAGGAGCTTGGGAAATTTGTTGAGGAATCTGGTAACTGAACATCGTACTCAATGGGATCATATTCTGCCATAAGCAGAGTTTTCTTTCAATGAATCACTGAATAGGAGCACTGGAAAGAGTCCATTCCAAATTATGTATGCAATGCATGCAAGAGTAGTTTCTGAGTTGAGAGACGTATAAAAAAGTGAGTTCAGGAGAGTTGGAGCAGAGGATTTCGCTACAGGAATTCAAAAGCTCCATAGCCAAATCAGAGAATAGTTGCAAAACTCTAGCCAAGAGTATAAGCATAGAGTTGGTCAACATAGAAGAGAGATTCAATTTGAAGTGGGAGTCTTAGTTTTAGCACATCTCAGAAAATAGAGTTTCCCAAGGGGAACATACAACAAATTGAAGATGAAAAAGATTGGTCCATGCAAAATCTTGATAAATTTTGAGGCTAATGCTTATGAATGAGAGTTGTCGGATGATGTGGGCATATCACCCATATTCAACACCGTAGACCTGTATCCTTACAGGGAATATGAGGAAGGAGGACCCAAAGATCAGAAAGAGATTCAGTGGGAAAAACACATGCCTATAGAAGAAAAGCCACTGATGGAGAAGATTATTGATCAAAGGGCTAGTAAGAAGACGAGAAGAAAGACCTACTATGAGTATCTAGTCAAATGGAAAGGACACCCTGTAGAGGATGCCAGTTGGGTTAGTGAAGAAGATGTCCAGAAACATGGAAGGACAGTATAGGAGCTCATGGACAGGAGTCCATGAATTTTTTTCTAGAGGAGTATGATGCAGGAGCATCCATACCAAAGGCACTTAAGGAGGAAAAGTCAACGACCAGTGCAAATTTTGAAGAAATCAAAATCTTGAGGGACGTGGCATGTATAAAAGTTTTGATGTGGATTTAATTAAAGTATCATTAAAAGGATAATAAGACGAACCCTCGATGCAAGATTGAGGAGGATTGTAATTATGTCAATGTATTTATGGACAATAGAGATTTGTAGCCTTTTTCTCTTATCTGTCTGTGCCTATCATTTATTATATGAGGCCTTAGTAGTTGATAGTCTTAATTTGATAAGATAGCTCTTAAATGGTTGGAGGGAAAATCTCAATGAGCTTCTCTTTGTAAAGAATATGTAAACTATATGTCCAATTATTATTGTAAGAAGAAAATAGATATATCGTGGAGGGTATTGTAGAAGTTGTTGAAGACGTTGTTGAAAACCCCTATGTACAAAACACTCAAATTAATATAACAGAGAAGGATTTGATCCAAATTCATGGTGTGTTATGTTCATTGTGTTCATCTTATGAATGGTATGTTTGCAATTTACTTTCAATCTTTGTTATTTGGTTGCTTTATTCTTATGAATGTTGAGTGAATGTTTATGTGATGAAGCAATAAGTTTTAATTGTTTCTCTTCTTGAGAAAACCTATAAGGAGTGGAGTGTTAGTCCGCAAGGGGCCAAGTCATTTGTTGGACTCATTCATCTGAGGAAAGGTTGGAAAATTATCTATTGCAAGGAGTGCACAGAGGTGAGTAGATTTCTCTGAGAGATAAAGAATGTTTGGAGAAATTTTGCAATGTGTGCAAGGAAAGGAACCCAGAATACTTCCGACTTTGTAGTGAAGGTTAAGCTCAGGAGAGGTAGCGAATATTTTTGTCCAAAGGAGTAGTTAATCTCAGGAAGGATAGAGGTTTCACAATTGTTCAGAAGGGAACTCAAGAATTTGAGTCACCCTCGAATTTCACAAAGCTCAAGAGCAAGAGCGGTGTTTAGATTGGTGGTTGAAAACCACTTAGGAAAGTTCCTAAGGGTCAAAACTTTAAAGGAATCAAAGGGGATGTAGATTTTTTAGTGTGCAAGGGGTAGAAGCTCAGAAGTGGGAGCACGATGTGGAAAGGAAATACCACAAGTGAAGGTGTAGTTACAGATTTAATCTTGATTTTCTGATCAAAGGAGGAGAGGATATGCATCATAATATCCTCCTCTTCGAAAGGAATGTACTTCGAAGGGAACGTGGGTTCGAGGGTCCAAAATTCCTGAAAGAGAACTAGCGAAGATATCTGAGCTGTCAAATCCGTAGAAGATGTGATTGTTGGGTGTTTGTAAGATTTCATTGAATCGAACTTTGGGGTTATTGGGGCTTTCTATCCGCAAGACTCTCGAAGCATGAATTCTAAAGTGAGTTAAGGTGCAGGGTCTGGAAGGTGGAGAGTTGAAACCAGTAAATATTTGTGAAGTTCGTACTGGCAAAGGGCCTTTTTGGTTTAAGCCTCCATTCATAGCCCATGGTCCCAAAAACCCAAGGGATCCAACACCAGGATCCTAGCACTCAAACGAAGAAGGGATTCACGAATTGAAGGGTAGAGCTTGCGCTCAAAATCAATTCGAGCGAGCATAGGAATTGGAACTGTGTATGTGATAGTTGCAATTGGGGTTTATTGAAGGCCCAAAGGACCATACTTGTTCCATCTTGTGGAAGATCCGTCGATCAAGAGGTCAAGTGGCCCTGGGAGAGAGGGGGGTCTGCATCAGTTATGCCATTTGGACTTACAAATGCACCTTCCACATTTCAAATCTTGATGAATTCTATTTTCAATCCCTTCCTTAGAAAATTTGCGTTAGTATTTTTTGATGACATACTAATCTAGAAAAAATCTTTGGAAGAGCATGTATGACATGTTGACAGAGTATTACAACTATTGGAAAAGAAACACCTTTATGCAAATCCTTCCAAGTGTGCTTTTGGGGTTCAAGAAGTGGAGTATTTGGGTCATATTTTATATCAAGAAGGTGTAAAAGTGGACCCTAACAAAATTAAAACTATGATGGAATGACCAATTCCCAAAACCTTGAAGAAACTTAGAGGATTATTAGGATTGGTGGGTTATTAGAATTCCCTACTTAAACAAAATATCTTTCTGGAATTGTACACTACTCCTATAAGGGGACATCTAGGATTCTTTAAAATAAACCGCATGATCAAGTGATGCAAGAGCATCGCCAACAAAGCACAAGCGTGGGAGACAGTTGAGCGCACTAGCACACATTTTGAAATATTTTGAAATTCAAACGATCAATGTATTAATGTGATATTTGACAAATATTTTTTAGTTATGAACGTATTTAATGACTAGAGGTTGAACCATCATGTAATATTTATGGGGAAATGTATTTTGGTTTATGAATCGGATCATGGTACAGATTTGGAGCTTGTGCTCTCATTTTTCTGACTCAATATTTATTGTAATAAGTGTTAAGTAGTTGGTAGCATTCAATTCCATTAAGATAGCATAGATTAGTTGGAGGGAAGAACTCAAGAGAGTCCCTTTGCATAAAAGATTTGTAATATTTCCTAGTTGTGTGTTGATAGTTGTTGTTGTGGATAGAGGAGAACTGAGAATTAGTTGAATCTACCTTGTATAAGTTAAGGAGTAGCGAAGAACAGTGTATGTATGTATACAAGTTTCAGTTGGATGAATATAACAGAGATATATTGTCCCAAATGTGTGTTGGTTGTGTGTCTATCTGAATGAATGGTAGATCTTCTGTTATTTTTCAATTCTTTGTTATTTTTATTCTTCATTCCATGACTGCATTTGCTTTGTTGAATGTATGAGTCATTGGGAGGAGTAGATAGGTTTCAATCATTTCTCTTCAGTGAGCGAGTGCAAGGTGTGCATAGTTTCAGCAAGGAGTGTGTGATTGAGTCTATTTCTACTCAAAATCTTGAAAGAGATAGTGAAACTTATATGTATGTCAGGAGTGCATCAACGTCTGCAAGGAGTGCGAGATAGATTTTTTAGACTCAAAAGCTCAGGATGAATAACATGATTTCAGTCACGAGAGAAAAAATCGGTTGGGGAACAGTTGTAAGGAGTTTGAAGTCAGCCACAAGGATAAGTTGAGTGTGGATGAAATTCGGTTGCAAGCTGTGAACATACCAAGAATTCAACTAAGTGTTGAAAGAAGTGTTCAGAGGAACCTGAGGAAGTTAAAACTCAGGAGGAAGAATGGTGGAAATCTTCAGGGGAAGAAGTTCCTGAAGTTTTCAATGAAATTCAGTGAATGAAAGATTACTTCTGAAAGGAAGGCAAACAATTCCAGACCGGTGGATCTAGTAAAGCTACTCGGAAGATATCTTTGGAGTGTTTCGGCACTTCGGAGTCCCGACGAGTTAGAAGAATTGGTAAAGGAAGAGTTGTGAAGTCCAAAGTCATGATTCAATCGTGATCGTTGATCACTGAGGAGTACATGGAAACATATTACGGAGTTCGAGAGTTGGAAAATTGGATATTGTGGGCAAAAGGCGTGGAATTTTTCGAAGTCATGAAGTCTGAACCCTAGAGGGGCCAATGGATTTGAGGAAATGCGTGGTGGAAGTTCAGAACCTCGGAGAAGAGAGTTTCGGGAAAAAGTGAGAGACGCATTTAGAGTATCCCCGAAGTTCGAACTGCAAAGAGATAGACCCACGGTCATAGCCATGGTCACTCGCGGAAGAAACATGTGAGTGTGGGTAGAAAAGGTTCAAGTGCCCGTAGGGACCCAAGGAGTCACTCTGACTCAGTATTTCAACGATCCAAGACCGGGAGATCAAGCAACCCTTTGGAGAGAAGGGGGGATTTGCATCATCAAGAAGGATTTTTTTTGGGAAGGTCTTAACAATGATATTCAAAATTTTGTTTATGAATGTTTGGTCTGCCCAAAATAAGGGAGAGATAATCAAGACTCTAGGTATCCTACAACCATTAGCTATACCAAGCCAACGTTGGGAAGAAGTTTCAATGGATTTTATTACAGGTTTACCCAAATCTGAAGGAAAGACTGTCATCATGGTAGTAGTGGATCGACTAACAAAGTATGTCCATTTTCACTCTTTTTCTCATCCTTTTAAAGAAAGTATAATAGCAACAACATTCATGGAAATAGTTCAAAAACTACATGGAGTCCCCAAGATTATTATAAGTGACAAAGGCCCAATTTTCACTTGAAATTTATAGACTGAATTATTTTATTATTTGGGTGCTCAATTGACTCATAGTTCATCTTACCACCCTCAATCTGATGGGAAAATTGAGATTGTAAATAAATTTCTAGAAGGATATCTTCGTTGTTTTGCATCTGATAAACAAACACAATGGGTCAAGTGGTTTCCATTGGTGAAATGGTGGTATAACACATCCTTCCATACTTCATAAAAAATGTCCCCATCTCTGGCATTTTATGGATATCATCCTTCATCCATCACATCACCCTTGAAATGGAATACAAAGGTTGAAGCAGTGGAGGACCACATAGATAACCAACAAGAGGTCCTCAAACTATTGAAGGACAACTTGGTTATGGCACAAGATAGAATAAAACAACAAGTAGATCAATATCACAATGAAAGGGAATTTGAATTGGGGGATTGGGTATTTCTAAGGATACAACCATACAAACAAGTGTCCCTCAAGTAACAAAAGAAGGAAAATAAATTAGCATCCAAATATTATGGCCCTTATAAGGTTTTGCAAAGGATTGAAAGTATGGCTTACAAATTGGAGTTGCCTCCATCTTCATGTGTACATCTATTTTTCAATGTTTCTTTTTTAAATAAGGTCATCGGAAACAAGATCCTTGTCCAAACTATTTTACGAGAGATCAATGAAAAATGAAAAATCATACTAGAGCCATACAAAATCCTTGAAACAAGAATTAAGCAATTGAGAAATTGAACAATCACAGAGTCATCAAATGGAAGAACCTACTAGTGGAAGAGGTGACATGGGAAGATGAGTTAAGCCCTAGACAAAGCCCCATGTTATGTAAAAAACCCCTTATTAAGCCCCTTATTCAATTATTACATTTCTTGTATTGTATTTGTATGTAGGCTTTGAACTCCTTCATCCCACTCTTTCATTATAACTATACCCTTTCTGTCTTATATATATACACCAAGGAGAGTTAGTGTTAGGATCATTTGTGGACTGTAATTAGGTTTTCTTATGATTTTTAAGGCATTAAATCATAACATTTTTTAATTGTAATATAAAATATTTAAATTATATATATATATATAACATGTTTTAGATAAATAATTCAGCTTATTAAACTTATAAAACTAAAATTTTATTTTACTCAAAATAATATTTTTTTTTTTATATTTAAATATAAAGTTAAAAAAATCTCCAAATATGTAAGTTTACTAAAAAAATCCAGATTAGCAGCTAATGGAATTACGAAAGTTTACACATTGTTATCAAGGATAATTTTAGGGTTTAATTTTAGTTCATTGGATACTTTTCCATGGTTTTTCAGATTAGCCATTCTAAAAAGGATTCATCCTAATTCTATAGGTTAAAATTATTTTTCCTTAAAAATTGTCAAAATTTGTATACAAACTATATATAACATCTTTAGAAATTTGAATGTTTTTATAAAAATATCACCAAACATTTTATAGTTAGTATATGAAGGATTAATAAGATTCACCAAGATTTCTACATTTTAAAATAAATTTTCATCCTTAAAATCATTTCTAACTGTTATGATAAAATTTGAGTTGAAGAGTAATCTCTTTTTTTTTTTCATATGAATAATAAATTAGCCAGCAAAATCCTCCAAAAGTGACTTATGAAAACAGGTTACAGAAGTTAAAAGTTTTGAATTGTACATGGTACATCATTATCATGTTTATGTGATCAAAAATATATACACAGAGTAATAGTAAAGCACAACCACCTTAACCGTTCAAGAAAAAAACAACACATTTTAAAAACTCTTTAGTTCATCTCTTTACTTCAATAATCTCTCTTTATATTAATTTGTCCAACATTACTCATGTAAGCTAATTCTGATCGGTACGTACAGAGAGTAGTGGTAGAGCACCACCACCTTTACAGCTCAAGAAAACGAAGAAACAGATTTAAAAAACTCTTTTGTGCATCTCTTGACTGTGTATATGAATGTTTAATAATTTAGATCTTTAAATTAATATTAGAATATTATTATTCCAGATAGTTGTAAAAAGTTTTAAAAGAATTGAATAGATGTAGATTCTTGTATAAATTTTTAGAAGAGTTGAGTTGTCAAGATCTACTATTAAACTTAGTTTTATCTCCATCTATATTATGTGTATTTATATCTCTTTTTAAAATAATGCATGTAATTGAGATTTATTAGCATAGATCCATTTTAACCACAATTTTATAAAGGGATGAGAGTTATTAAATCTCTCGAGGTGCAAACTCTTCCTCTTTAACATATTTTAGAGTGCAACTAGGAGATTTAATGATGTAATATACAATTTCCATTTACTTAATTTTTTATATTATTATTTGTCATCTTCTTCAGGTTGAATTTAGGCAAAGAATCACACATGGACCTAATATTGGACTGTAGAATGTTCCCCTCAAAGCAACTAGCTACAACTCATCCTGTAATTTACTTTTATATTTTTGCATGAGTTTTTTCGAGAAGAAAATTTCACAAATTTCACAAATGAAAGGATAATGGCATGTACTTAGAACAAATCAAAAACTAATGACAAATACATCCTGTATGTTACATATTAAATATTCCTCAATCTGGGCTAGAGGAGAAGATTGAAATCCTGGCTTATCAACAAATTATGTCTTGAAGGAGTAATACCACACGCCCAAATTCTATAGGATAAAATTATTTTTCCTTAAAAATTGCCAAAATTTTATAAAGACTATATAAAATACTTAGATTTTTGAGTATTTTAAAAAAAATATCAGCCAAACATTTATAGTTGACATATGAAGGATTAATAATATTCGCCAAGGTTTCTACTTTTTAAAATAAATTTCCATCCTTAAAATCATCTTGGAAGCCTGATGTAACATTTCAACTCATTTAATGCTTTCTTTGATAGCGAATCTGCTTTTATTGGTAGATGTGGAAGAATTGGATACTCTCGAAATTTTTCTTAAGAGCTCGGATTCTTTTTTTCCAGCCTTCAAGAGAGCTTATACACAACTCACTTCTTTCATTCAGCCACTAGATAATAACCTTTGAATCGCCTATAATTTAAATCTTTGGGAGAGCAAGTATGTTGGTTAAGAATAATGTAGCCCAAGCACTCATTAATTCCGCCTTCGTATTCGATTCGGGTCCATAGTTCAGGTACCATTTATGTAACAAAGTGTTCGAAAGTTTAATTATGCCTTCGGCTCCACAACACTATCCATTTGCCTTTGTTGCACCATCAAAACAAGCTACTCGAAATTCGATGGTTTGATTAATCAAAAGGAATGTAGAAAGGAGTTGTTAATAACTTCCACATGCTTGTGGACTGTACCAAGTGATTGAATCATTACCGACTACGGCGAGGGGGTTTTCTCATCGAAGGTCGTTGCATTCATTTCGAGCCAAACATACCAGCAAATTAAAGGAGCTAATGTAGTAGGTGCAGACCGGTTTGTTGGCCACTTGGATAGGTTGTCATTCAAAATGATTTCACCCAAGTAAATCAAGTTCCACACGGATTTAGAAAATGAACAGTGCAAGAAAATATGTTTTTTAGTTTCACTATCGAGATTGCACAGGATGCATTTGATAGGGTCTTCCCATCCTCTACGCTGGAGGTTTGGCCATGTCAAAATCTTATTGTTAGCATCCAACCACACGAAGAGTTTGACTTTCAATTGTACATCCCACCTCCAAATGTTCTTATGCCATATGGAAAAAATCGACATGTTCTGTGTGGCACAAATGGCCAAGTAGACATTTTTTGAGGTGATAATCCCAGAAGTGTTCCCCTAGATCCAGTGAAACTCATCCTCGTTTTCAGTTAAGGTGATGCTAGAGGATTGTAGAGCCCTTTTGAATCGGTCCCACTCTGATGTTAGGTTCCTGGTGAGTTCTAAGTTGGAGCTGTCAGTCTACCGAGGTGAACATGGGACTTGTTGTTGTGTTTTATAGGAGTGTGTGAGAACAATGATTTGTCTCTGATGCAGAGTAGACCGAAGGAGTGGAGACGGAATCGAATGAATTCCCAAGTCCATAATTACGTCTCTCCTGATCTCCAAGAGGGACCCCGACCCTAGATTTTAGCTAAGCCAATTGTTAATAATATGAATCGTACCCTTCCATATTTTAGATGCTGAGGGTTGGGCGAAAGATTATGAGCGGGGCCATTTAATAACTATCAAAGAGTGGAGGTATTTTTCTTTTAGTACCTTTTTTCATTGACAATCACTTGTAAGAGCTCTCTAGAGCATTGTAGCTGCCAAAGATTTGTTGAAAGTAAAAATGTTGAGGAGTCCCCATCCCCCAAATCGTTTTGGGTGAACGAGAGTTTCCCAATTTGCAAGATGGTAATGATGTGCATCTGCATTTCCTTTCCAAAGGAAATTATAAAGTAGCTTCCTTAATATGTGGAGGATGGAAATAGGGACAACAAGAAGTGATAACGAGTACACAGGTTGGCTTTCAAGTACAACTTTGCAAAGAGTATGTCTACCTCCTAGGGACAACCATCAAAAGCTCCAATGCCTAATCCTCTTTTCCACTTTAGTTATGAGCCAATGCCAATCTTCAGTTTTTTGGATTCTAGATTTTAGTAAGTACCCGAGGTACTTGAAGCCCTCCTCTATATCAGTGAAATTATATAGGAGTAGCTACTTGAGAGGGGGAAGTTCTACCTCCTCAAGACCCAAAAAGTGAACAATAGATTTTTCGAGATTTACTTTTAAGCCCGAGGCCGAACAAAATAATAGAATGATGCATTTGATCTCTTTCCATTCCTACAAATTTGCATTAATCATCAATAGCACATCATCAACAAAAAAAGATGGAGAATTTTGGTCAATTAGGTAATTTTAATTCGAGTTAATGAGCCTTCTCTTTGATTGGATTTTAGTAGTAGGCTCAAAGTTTCCATCACAAGGATGAAGAGAAAAGGCTTGATAAAATTGGTAGCCTCTCCATTAACTAAGATAGTTATTGATACAGAGCTAACACATTCTAGAATCAATCTTGTC
>SNQJ01S0106046.1:14359-29967 GCA_010110895.2 Picea sitchensis | reverse complement strand
AAGGTGTTATACTTGGGTACCCCACTGATAGATACCAAGGTGGCCATACTATCATGTCCCATGATCTGTTCCTCCTCTACTACCTCAGTGGTTTCTGCCTCCATGTTCTGTATCTGGCCAATCTCATCTTCCTCTTCATTGTCTAAAGTGACCTCAATGTAGTGCACCTAACCACGTCCCATGCACTTGTGTGATGGGTTCCATGGTTCCTTGCATGTGAAGTAGAGTTGCTTCCTCCTCAGTTCTCTCCTAGTGTTGTCATCTGTTCTGCCACGGCCTTTGTCAAAACCCTTAGGGTCACGTCCCCTCTGGTTTATTGGAGGCCTTTGATCTCTTCCACCATTGTTGAGAGGTGGTCTAGGTATGAATTTAGGTTTAGTGGTTGGACCCAAATCCCTCATCTTCCAAATGGCCTCTTGTAGGCTGGTAGGCTTGAAGTCCTTTACCCAACCCTTCAAAGGTTCCATCAACCCTTCTGTGAAAAGCATCATGAGCCTGGTCGGGGACATATCTTGCACCATCACTGCCAACCTCTGAAATTCATAAATGTATGATTCATCCGTACCCGTTTGCTTGAGTTGGGTGAGCTCCCGGAAATGTAACTCAGAATCTCCTTGATCAAATCTATCAATGAGCCTCTGAGTGAATTCTGTATAGGACACAATCTGATTGTAGTCGAGTGTTGTGAGTCCGTGATACCACCAGTCATGAACCTTGCCATCCAAGTACATAGTGGAAAACTTGATGGCATCCATCTCCCTCATGGGGTTGAGCTGTCAGTAGGTATCCAGATTTTGTACCCAAGACTGTGTTGTCATCTTGGCCATACCGTCAAAGTATGGAATTTATATCTTCCCTGCTCTACGTTCAAACTCAAAACTACCCCTGTGGTTTATCCTAGGTTGATTTATGAACCTGAGTTGGCAATACTGATCTAGGGACATCTGTCTTTGGACCTTCATATCCAAACTATAGTATTCTTTGGTACTCCTTGCCATTTATTCCACAAATTCTTCTACCTGTTCCTGTTTCCCTTGCTCATCTGTGAATGTGGGCATGTAGGGTCTAGGGTTAGCTCTGCTACCTGAATGTCGACCAAGCTGATCATCTGTGAACGTAGGTATGTATCGTCTCTGATTGACCCTGCTACCCATATGACCCTGGCCCGTGTCTCCGTCCAGACTTCCTTCGGATCTAACTACTTTCTCCGGATTATATCTTATCTCCTCATGGATTTCCCCGGATCCACCAGCCTCCTTATTCCTATACATATCAGGGTTCTTCCCTTGATGGGTCACTTGCATCAGAAGTTCATTTAGCTTAGATTGATTCTTGTTCATTATCTGCAGGTTCTCGTCAACCCTCTTCAAAGTTTCAGAGAGTTCGGCCTATCCCCTTCTGCTGGTTTCATGGTACTCGCCCAAGTGTTGGACCAATGTCCTTTCCATGTGGTTGACGGATTGCTAGAACTTATCAAACTCGGCTGCTATGAGAGCCAAGCCTAAAGGCTCATGGTCATCCCCTGACCCTTCCATTTCGGCCTCTGTTTCACTGCTCGATTTCTTCTTTCCACCCATAAAAATACTACTGTACCTTTGCATGCGCCAATCCCTCCATAGGTTTGGAGGATCGAAGCTCTGATACCACTGTAATGATCCCAAGCCAAATTCTGGCTTGGAATCACTAACTACCACTGGTTTGTCAATGTGCAGATGTTTATTGAGTTATTAATTGCATATAAGATTCATTCAACACATGAAGATCATCATACATTCAAGATATAGAAGCACAAGCAAAGATCTGACCCTTTTATTATAAGCAATGTAGGATCAATACAATAGGTGGCCGATCTGGCATAAACCTCAAATGGTCGTACAAACAATAGATATGAGCTGCTACAAAATGCTCATGTCAATACAAAAGAAGCCTCTAAAGGTTGGATAAGTAATGAATATCAGTACCAAGCAGATCTGAATGTCAAACCTTCCAACTGGAGAGTACCACGCTCCAAGTGGAGACTGACGCCCTCAATAATTCGGCCCTGATGGAAGAATGCTCCAATTGAGCCCAAAATCGGTCAGGTAATAGATCAGGGCAGTGGGATCCTCCTCCTGAAGTTTCAAACCCAACGTCCAAGGCAAACCTCTCCCACTATGGAATCTTCTAAGAGAGTTGTGCCCTCCTGAATAGCTAAATCGAACCCTCCTCAATGGTATGGCGTGCCCTTGCTGGAAACTCCTCAACAGTATGGCCCTGCTGTCTTCTGAATCTCTAGAAGGAAATATTCTGAGAATAGAATGGTGTGGAGGAATATTTCATCCCCGAGACCAAGCTGTGGAACAAGGTGAGTGGATATTTCACCACTGAGTTGCTCACAAGGGTTTGTACAGCAAACCCCAAACTGAATGCCCAAGAGCACTAACAAGAAATATACCAAAACCATAATGAATAATAGGTGCGCCCCAGCCTCTTACTTATACTCTTTCCTTCTGATTCTCTGTTGAGTTAGGTTAACTCCCNCTAATAATTCTCTGTTGAGTTAGGTTAACTCCCAGAGTTAACTTCTATTCTTCTGTTGAATTATATTTTATTCCTTTTATCCCTTTCCTTTCTCAAGTCAACTTAAAAATATAACTTTAGCCTAGTTGACCTTCCCCCTCAGTGTGAGACTATGACCTGGTGGGGGTGCCCAGGCCACTGAGTCTCCTCATCACCTCTCTAAGAGGTGGGGGACATTACATATCAGCTTCTGAGTTACTCATCCTAGGAATATAATTTATATTAAATGCTAGAAATTTATACATTAAACTCCATACCTCGGTTTGGTAACTCTTCAAATGCGGAGACAAACAGTGTATTGCATTTATTACTTGTTTAACTACTATTTCTGAATCACCAAATACTACCAAAATTTTCACGTCCATGTCCAGTGCTTTCCTAAGTCTCTGTAGAAGTGCTTTGTACTCATCTATGTTGTTAGTGCATTCAAACTCTAATCGAAAAGCAATAAAAGTTTTATTACATGTAGGGTCAATGAGCACACAGCCAGCACCTGCTCCTTCTCAGAATTTGGATCCATCAAAATATAGGGACCAGATTTGTGCCTCATTAGCAATACTTGGCGTATTTAGCAAAGTTGGTGCCTGATTATAGGTTGTAACTTCATATTGTTTTTTTGGATCAGTGATAGAGGAAATTTCAGTCATGAAGTTACCAAAAAAGGTACTCATTCCCTACATTTCAATCGAATTTGCAGAGGTAATGAAAGGCTCGTTTGGATCGTTCAAATCTGTCACAGTATGCTTAAGGTAATGCTCTCTGTTTATTCTGATTTTATTGGGCTGTCCATTTTCAGGCAACCACAAATGAGACCAGTCTGTAGAAAAATAATCGTGTAGTTGTTTTGACCAATCTATGTTTAAAAACAGACCATAAACTTCAGGAATGTCAACAACGATAATATCAATTACTAGATGAACTTTGGGATTGGATGGTAATCTAATGAGCACATTCTTAAGTTCATCGATCACTTTAACATTCGTTCAATCTAGCTGAATGATTTTTAGATCAGAATGTTTTACTTCTGCATTAATTTTCTGGCATACAGATAGAGGCATCACATTTGATGATGCACCAAATTCAACTATACAATTATGTACATTCCTATTAAAAATTTCAAAAGTCAATAAAAAAGGGGGGACATTTTTTCGTGCGGAAACAGCAGAATTTTGTTGATTTTTTAATGTTGTCCCTGAAAAAGTTTTATCTAAGTTTCCTACAGTTTTTCTACTATGTCCCTTTTGTCTTGATGTTCAGATGTCTTTTTAGTTGGGAAATTTTTAGCTATGTATAAGTCAATTTCTACTAATTTTTTGTTGCTAACATCATTTTTTTTTTTTTTTTCAGCGATGCTTTGAAGCATTTTCTGCAAAATAAGAGGAAATTTCAACAGTTCAAAAACAGAATTATTTGCCCTTAATTTTTCCAGATCTTCAATTAAATCATACTCTAAAACATGGGCAGCTAGATTTTGTCTTGTTTCAGCTTGCTTTGGCTATTTGGGAACCACATTTTTACTTATTTCGGGTGCGGGCTTGTTTTGCATTTTGCTTCTAGTGTTGTAGGGGTGAATAGTTTCGAAATTTGCTTGAAAAATATTGTCCGACAAGTGCCCGAAAAGGGGAGGAGATGAGTCATCCTCTTCTGGTACCTCTTCCTCAATTGTATCATCAGAATTTTCAGGAGGAACAGAAACAAAATTGTCATGTGCTTCTAATATCATTTACAAAGCATACTGTAAACTTTCGAAATTCAAACCTTCTATGATCGGGTTTGGCCGGTTTGGAGGGAAAGGTTTTCTAAAAGGAGGTTTGAAACTTCCTTTATTTGTAGATTCCTCCTCGACTGATCTTTTCAAGTCAACGACTTGATTGGACAATTTCTTGAAAGCTTTATGCAAGCTCTCCAAGTCTAATGTTTCTTGTTGATTTTTAGGTTGAGGAGGCCTAGTGAGAATTTCTATTTTCTTCTTAGAAGATGAAGTTGTTTCAGCTTCACTACTAAGATTATCTTTTAAGCTCAATATATCTTTCTCAATTTGACTTTCCTCCTCAAAGGCTTCTAACAACGTTTTCTTTTTGGACCTTTTAACCCATATGGCTATGTTATTATGCAGGGCCTTAGTATAATATGTAACAATTAAACTTTCTGCAGGCATCGAATCTACAGGGATTTTGTTTTTTAGAATTAGAAATCTTTGGTTAAAGTCTTTCACTTTTTCTTTAGGGTTTATTTTTAAGCTAGAGAGTTCCATAACCAAGACTTCCAGAGATTTATCATCTCCAATTTTTTCTAGAAAACAGGTTTCGAACTTGTCCCAAGAGACTATGGTCTGAGGCTATTGAGCAAAATACAAGGTTGAGGCATTTCCCTCAAAATTATAAGGAAATAATTTGCACACTACATCTTTGTGTTCAACACTCTGGAGTCTAATGGCTAGCATAAATTTCTTGATGTGATCCTCAGTTGATTGCTTCGAGTCTGGATCAAATTTGGGCAGCCATTTCTTAGGATGTTTAGGCAATGGGTGTTGGGGTCTAGACACAACCATGACATCTTGATTGAGCCAAGGTCTGGCAGGATTATTTTGGTTTTCCATGGGAGTTGGTGGAGTTGAAGGTTGAGATGGTTCAGATGAAGAACTGTCTTCGTCCTAGGATTCACCTCCCAAAGAAGGTAGAGAACAACCAAGTGGGGATGGTGAAATATCGGATCCTTCAGCACCAAGGATAAGTGCTTCAGTAGGATTGGTAGTATTATCAGTCCCTACAGTGTTTCTAGGTTAACCAGTACCTTGAAGTTGTTCTTGAAGATTTGTAAAGTCAAGGGGTCGATTGAGTTGTCTACTAGGTTGTCTAATATGGGATAAGGCACTTTGAGTACTTATAAGTGACTGGTGGACAATTTCTTGGACGTCAATCCCTTGAGGGAGTGGTGTCACTAGTTCAACAGAAATATCAGGGTTATCGTTTGAGGTAGTAGTTGTTTCAAGTGTAACGTTTGTGTCGGAATGACTACGCGTTACGATAGGAGAACGGTTGTTTAGAGGATTCTTGCAACCTCCACGTGCCATCAATTAATTTTAGGCCCTTCTTCTAGCGCCATTTGTTGACGAGCATAAATGACACACCGTCAACTAGAAGGTCAAATCCGGACGAGGGTTGTCTAATTAACCCAAGTTGATTGGAATGAAATGACCCGACGGGTTTAATGGCTCCGTTAGCCAACTAAAGTCTTAAAAATGATAAAAGAAATAAGCTAATCTAAGGCTATGATACTAAGAATATAAGTTTGTTAATTACAAATGTTCAAATAGAAACATGAATATGTACAAATGATTATAAACAACCTATACACAGCTTGCAAGGTTTACTTGAAATCTTGCGAAATAAATGTTCTTAAAAGTGTTTTAGATCAAGAAAGCACATAAATATTTTTGTTTTCTTTTTGAATATTCAAATATTTAAAACTAATAAATACCAAGCAAATACAATTGAAACAGCGATACATAAACAGTCAAAGCTAATTCATGCAATCATTATTTCATTAATAAATAATTTAACTAGATAACACATAGACTAACCTGTAACTAATTGACTAAACTGAGTTTATCTTCATGTGTTGTTCGAGCTCCTATTTGTCCTGCATGTAAGGGAAACCTATGACAGAACAATACTAGTACTTCCAGAACAAATTCAAAGAAGTGTGTAATGTGTTGGAGCAGGAATATAACAACAAAATAATAACTAATTAAAACTCCTATGACCTTATGATAATCAATATTTAAGAACGAGAAAGAACTCAATTATGAGTATTGATATTATCCATCATTTAACATTAGGAATAAATTCAATAATAATCAAATGACGAATTGATCACACATACAGAATGGAATAACAAATTATGGAAATCATATAAATACTTAACAATATGAAACACCATATGTTGACAAGCCTAAAGCTGCATCAAACATAATAATATCTCATAAGACTGAGGAAATAGAAGAACATAATGGAATCAGCATCACACAGGTCTAAAGCCGATGGTGAATAGTTTTCCCATATTAGTTCCCAAAATCACATGTTCATATTGTATCCCAGCAAAAGTTGTCCTTACTACTAACAATGATCACTATTTAAACTAGTTTTGGATTAACAACCTCTTATCATGCAAGATAGAGGGTAATCCCAAAAAAATAGATTGTTTTACAAAAATAGTACAACAGGGAACCATTCCTGTAGGAGTTGGTTTATCAAAATTTATTACATAATGACAAAGTTTTATCAAACAAAAAGAAACTACTAAACTATACAATGCATAATCCAATATGTCTTCTCCTTGTGAATAACACCATAATTATTATTTTCTTGTAGATGACAAAACAAAATTGATATTTAGAAAATAATACAAATTAACATTTAGAAATACACTGGCTACAGAATCGTGAGATTCTGTAGCTAGTCTTATATTAACAAAGAAAATCAAAATGAATCTTCCTATTTGACTTTTATAACAGAATAAAATCAAATCAAATCAAAACCACTTTTACCATTCTAGAAATTAGATAGTGAAGGGTCGGATAGTTCTGAGTTAATGATGGCATTGAAGTTGGTTGCATTTTTTATAATCACACTATCGTATATTTTGGGCCTTTTACTTGCCCAATCTGTGCATGCCTTCAGTTCTTGATTTTCTCGTAAAAGCATAGAATTTCAAGCTGCCAAGTGTTTTAATTGTGCCTGTAAAAATGGTATGTCCCTGTAGTAGTGTTCTACCCAGTCCAAACAATTGTCATAGTGTACCGGTGCTATAGCAAGCCAAGGTTGAGTGTACTCAACAATGGGTGCTTCGGTCTTCCTGTGGATTGTTTCAAATCATGGCCTATGCCAGCAAAGCCCCCTTGACCTTTTAGAAATGGAGGTAGTCTAGAAACAAAGTCGTATTGTATAGCTTGACCAACAGTTTTGTTTCCGAGACATTGGTTATCCACATCTTCTCGTTCAAGGAAATCATTGATCTCGTCATCAGAACAGTGATCATTGACCTCAATCACTAAGATCGAGCTCAAATGATCCTTCTTTCGATTTCTCAGATTCCTGGATATTAATCGGCCTGATCTCTTGTTTATAAAACTCAAATCTGAGTTATCTTGTTTCTTCTTCTTATGGTTTTTCTTAACAGTTGGTTCGTCAATCAAACCCTAAGTCGGCTCAATAGCAGGAGCAGCAGAAACCCTCTCCTTCAACACATCCACTACCTCTTCTAGCGATTTCTTGGGTACAAAATTATATCGGGGTTTTTTTACCCAGAGGGTCTTGCATAGCAACAGAAATTGGTTCAGTGAGCTCATGGTCTCTATGTGAATCGAAACCTTGAATTTCGGTCATAGGGTTTTCAGGATTGGGGTTTACATTTGAATGAAAAGGTGAGTCCATTGTGCTCTCGGGTAGGGCAAAATTGTTTCGACATAGGAATTTTTCTCAAGTGTCCCCAATTTGAGATAGGTGCGATAGCAGCTGAATTCGTATAAGCTCGTGGTGGAAGAGGCTAGACAGAGGGTTTAAACTCTATTTCTTATAGCTCTATGACATCTTATGCAGGCTCATCAACAAATAGAAGGGTGTGTTTAGCTTACACCCTAGGAACAACATCAACAGTCGGATATGATACAAAAATACTAAACCATACCTACCCTCGCACATTATAAACTATTTCAGAATCATAAGGAGGTCATGCCATCGAGGTTTCAAGAGGGTAATAGGAGTACCTTTAGGGAAGCATGTCGAATTCCTAGAGACCATGAACAGGCTCCAAGGCACGCCTTCTAGCTTGGCATTTTTGAACCATTTTTCGCCTTCCTATGACAGTCTTGTCACTCGAGCTATAGAGTCCTATGTTACCTCCAATTGCATATCCCCAACTTTGGCTCTAAATCCATCAAACGTTTGAGCAAAACCATGTGCGACCGCCAGGTTATAACCCTCAAATTTTCGGATGAAAATGTCCCAAATGTGCGCCTGTAGATTGTCTATGGCATCGTCGTGGGAGAGAAGGGCTTGAGAGACATTAGGTTCAATTCAAACCATAGGGGCCATGGTTATTGTCAAACAGACACAGCAAATACCACAAGAGGGAGGCTTCGTCTTCCAATAGACAAATAACAAGGAGAGGTCTGTGAAAACCAAAACGGCTCGATACCTACGAACTTGGGAGGTTGTCATGTTTGATAATTTAAGTTTGGAGGGACAGAAAACCATAGGACACGCAGGCTCATAACCATTATGCACAATGAATATTAAACCCCAACCATTATCAACTGCCTATTCGAATAATGAATGAAAGCCTTAAATGTACAGGATAATAGGATGATGTGTATTTGTGAGTACATCAGTCCTATACTAGTTTGATATGAAAGCAATATCACTGATAGAGAAAAGAGAACATTTCAAATGTTAATCCAAGGTTCTGCACAATTAATCATAAAAATAAAAACAATACAATCAACCATAGAACTGATTGAGTCATATTCCCCATAATACATAAAAATGTCGCAGTGGATTAATCAATGAACTTATAAAACTTAAAACTTAGCAACATATAGGTCCCCTCAAGGTGTAATCTCTTTGGTAAAAGAAAAGAAGAAATCACAAATTGCAAAATGATTACCCAAGCCAAGTTTTGTTTCAATTTCATGCTTGCAGTCATGAAATTTAAACAAAGCAAACGAAAACAAAAAACTCAAATAATAAGCTATCCCAATAAATCTCCTTGAAGCCAAAAAGACAAAAACGTTTATAAATGTAAGGAGGAGGCAGCTACAGAAAGATTTTATCTCTTTTTGATGACTTTTAATTATGATAAAATTCAACAGAATTGGTGGCTACCAATAGCACCCCAAACAGAGATTGTATGTAAAAGTTACACCCCTGGGAAGTTGACGTATCAACTACCCCCATCGGGGCCCGCAAACGTTTTAGCTTTTCATCTTCCGGGGTTAGGGTTTTGGATTTTACTTATGTTAAAAAGGCCTTTGGAGCCTCATTTTAACAATCATCTTCTTGCGAATGCAAGTTGTTGTCACATCTCTTCTCAGAGATAAGCTGCCACCATTCTAGCGAGTCTTTCACTCTGTATTTTTACAGTTCTATACATTTCGCACATTAATAGAAATTGTGTATTATTGTATCTCTGTGTTTATATCTCTGATATATTTTTCTTATATTGTTGGATATTTGATACATCTTTGCACATTTATTTATTATATCTCTGCTCTCATTTCGTGCCAAAAATAATCTAGATCAATGGTATCAGAGCAAGCTGCTCTTGATCATTTTTCAGTGCATGTCCTTGATGAGGTCTGAGTATAGAAATTTGGGTCTCGAGCTTGTTTCTCTTGAGGACAATCGCTCTCGCACGCCCAAGAAACCCTCCATGGAGGAAGAAAAGAAAAATGACGGAGCAAAAGATTCTATTAATATGTTGCTTGAGCAAGCTCTCACGTGACAAAGGGACAAAATGATGGAGAATTTTTCCCACATCCTTCAACGCATGTCGATAACAACATGTGTGTCTTCATCAAGCGACCACTTTGGAGTCACCTCACCTTTCAAGGTATAGGTTAATTTTGATATTCTCGTATTTGAAGGTCAGATAGATGTGGATTCCCTAGACAAATGGTTAAATCTGCTAGAAGGTTATTTCTCTATTGACCATTTTTCTGGCAGGGAAAAGATCACCTTCGCGCTCCTTAAGGCTCTCCCCCATGTCAAACATTGGTAGGAAACTTACTATGAGAAAAGTTCCACAGAGGAGTCTGGAATATATAGGGTTGATCCCACTTGGGATTTTTTTGTGGATGTGGTCAAGGAACAATATTACCCTATAGGAAACTATGAAGACCAGTACATGATATGGACCACACTGCAGCAAGAGAGGGGCCAAGCAGTGTCGGAGTTCACCAATACCTTCCATGCCTTGCGCACCAAGCTGGGTATCAAAGACTCAAGAGACATTTGGTTCTGAAATACCATGGGGCTCTACACAGATACATCCAAACAAAAATGGATTTTCTGGATATCTCATCACTCGGTGTTGCGTATCGATATGTTGTTAAAATCAAGCAGAAATTTAGGCACCAGAACAAATGGGAGTTCGGATCTGCAAATCCGCAACAACCAAAGTATGAGAAAGACAACCCTAACAAACAGCTTCCTGAAAACCAGTCTAAGCCACAGGAAAATAAGGGTCACGAGAAGATGAAGAAGGACACTGGAAAATGGTGATATTTCCACAAAATCCCCTGGCACAACATCGATGAATGCCACTCAAAATAGTCATTGGTGGTCGAGATCAAAGACAAGGAGTCGAACCCTGATTCAGAATCTGATTTTGAAAATACTGGTAAAATATAGATCATCGACGCAGACTCCACTACTATTGTCGCGACCGCAACAATTCAACCAGAAGAACCAACAAATCCTGAAGAGGGGGAGCACCTTTTTCATTCACAAATGTGGGTGAAGGGGACCCCGTTGCATTTTATTTTTGATAGCGGAAGCCAGAAGAACCTCATCTCAACAGAGGTCGTCAAATAGTTGGGATTGTCGACAACACCACACCTACAGCCATACAACATTGGGTGGCTTCACTAGTGACGAGATCTTCATGTCATCCAATAGTGTCGATTGTCATACAACATCCAGCCCTTCAAGGATGAGGTATTATGTGATGTTTCCCCACTAGATGTTTGTGATGTTATCTTGGGTCATCCATATATGTGGAAGCGTCATGTTGTTTATGAGTCTCGACCCCGTAGTGTCATTGTTACTTTGGGGGGTCATCTCTAAAGAATACCAGAGGTAGTTCCAACTACTGTCCCACCTAAACAATGTCGCAAGGTAGTATCTCATACTACAAAATTCGGCTTCTTCACAATCTGTTCAAAAGGCAAACAGAAGGATACTACAACCACTACAACCTCAGACCAAGCACCTTCTATCCAATAGAAGAAGGTCGACAAGATTGCAGCAAAGCACAAAAATTACTTCTGCACATAGTCATCTCAGGTAGCCCGACTAGTTGAATAGATTCAACCCCGCCAGCAACAGGTTCATGACAGCCTTCCATAAATCGAGCAGCGCGATGTCTCCAGCAAGGTAAGAATCTCACCAAGATTCAAATTCAGCAAACGCTTCCCTCTCTCCCCCAGGAACTCAATGCAATGGAGACAATTAATTCATAAGGAAGGAGGATTGATCTAGGTGGATATCGGTGGCCACCCACCTATTCCACGGGCTCGAAAAACAATTTTCCATCTTGGCAGTTTTTCGGGTTCCAAACTTCCGGGGTCTTTTTGAGGCCCTAAACGACATTTTTTGGGGATTTGGGGTTGAGGTGATTGCCAAAGGCATTGACCTAGGCTAGTCGAAAATCGTTCTTCTCGGTTAGACCTTTCCAAATGTGTATCAATCACCCCAAACGGAGATCATATGCAAAAGGTACGCCCCCAGGAAGTTGACGTATCAACTACCCCCATCGGGGCCCGCAAACCTTTTGGATTTTCATCTTCTGGGGTTAGGGTTTTGGATTTACTTATGTTAAAAAGGCCTTTGGGGCCTCATTGTAACAATCATCTTCTTGTGAATGCGAGTAGTCGTCACATCTCTTCTCATAGATAAGCTACCATCATTCTAGCGAGTCTTTCACTCTATATTGTTACAGTTCTGTGCATTTCGCACATTAATAGAAATTGTGTATCATTGTATCTCTGTGTTTATATCTCTAATATATTTTTGTTATATTGTTGGATATATGATACATCTCTGTACATTTCTTTATTATATCTCCGCTCTCATTTCGTGTCAAAAATAATCCGGATCAAAGGGGGCATCCTTTCCTTAGACTCCTAAAGGCTTTGAAAAAAGGTGTTGGCCTTCCATTGATCAACTGAGCAATCCGAGTTTTTTTTATGCAAGAACCGATCCAAGAAATAAAGGATTGATTGAAACCAAATTTCTCCAGGACAACATTTAAAAAACTATGTTTGACCCTATCAAATGCATTTTCCATATCAATTTTAATGATCATACATTTTTCTCCATTTGTGAAGCTTGAGTGGATCGCCTCTTGAATCGGAATTATATTGTCCCAAATTTTCCGCTTTTCCACAAAACCCCCTTGATTTTGGAAGAATAAGATGAGATAAGAAGGGCTTCAGTCTGTTTCCTAATATTTTTTCCATGATTTTATACAAAACATTAGAGAGAGAAATAGGGTGGAATCTGTCAAAGGAAGAAGCATTATTTTCCTTTGGTATTAAAGCCAGGAAGGATGAATTGGTGGTGGCCCCCATACGAGAGGATTTATGCACATAACTAATCAATATGATGAAGTCAAATTTGATGATGGACCAACATCTTATGTAAAAATGAACGGTAAATCCATCTAGGCCAGATGCTTTATCTGGGTTGAACTGGCTTATAGCTGCTAATATCTCTTCTTTCGATATTGGTTTATTCAGTTTCATATTATCTTCTTCTTTTATTGGGGTTGGAACATGTGAAATAAATCGACTACACAATTCAATGCTCCACTCCTCCTCTTCTAAGTATAATTTCTCAAAATGCATTGAAGTAGCCTTTTTTATTTCTTCAAAGGAAGTAATGATTGCTCCATATTGTGATTTAATTTCTTCAACCGTGTTCCACCAATGCCTTACCTTAGTCTTCTTATGAAAGAATGATGTATTCTTGTCCCCTGCTTGAAGCCACAAAGATATGGATTTTAATCTCCATGTGATTTCCTTATCATTATGAGTTTTAACATATTTTTGAAATATTTATTCTTCTTTTGGAGTGAGTCTGAATTTACTTCCATATTTTCCATCTTTTCTTGAACTTCTTCAAGCTATCTCTTCCAATGTGCAACCTCCATGCGGGGGTTTTTAACTAAGATTTTAGCCCACTTCTTTATAGCAACTTTATCCCTCTTGACCTTTTGTTCCCATGTGTGAACAGGGGACCCAACAATCCACTGAGACCATGTTCTTGAGACCAAAGAAAAGAATCCAGGGTGCTCCAACCATAGTGGGTTGAAACGAAAAGGGATGGGCCCCAAATTGTCTTCTTTAGAAAAGATGAGAGAAATGGGTCAATGATCAGAAGAAGCCCATGGGATAATGTAAGAGAAAATCTCATCATGGAGGGTCAAAAGAGAGGAGTAAATGAGAAAACAATCCAATCTAGCTGATATATGGCAGGGGATAGCTCTTTTATTATTCCAAGTAAAGTTTCCCTTGCTTGGTTGGACATAAAACAGATCCAAAGAGGAGACGAGATCCTCCATATTTTCCCTCGACGGATCTATGACTATAGATCCCCCTCTTTTCTCCTTTAAATGTAGGGTAGTGTTGAAGTCTCCAGCTATAATACAATTCTGATAAAATACATAGTCCCTTATGCCCAAAAGAGACTCCCAACATTTTGATTTCTCCCAATAATTATTAGGCATATGTACATTTATAATATGAAAGAAATTACCTAAAGAAAGGTGCACCAACTTGACCATTAACCAATGAGTTGATTCGTGACTACTTTCCAGATGAAAATTTTCTATGTTCCACACAATACAAAGGCCTCTTGAAGCTCTCCTTGCACTGATGGTTGCTCTAGTACTTTTCTTCCATATTTGTTGAATATCTTGAAGGGCTTCTTGCCCATTCAATTTAGTCTCCTGGATTAGGATAATTTGAGGATGTTCCGACCGAATTAACTTTCCCATTGCTTCCTTTTTTTCCTTACCCCCCAATCCCCTACAATTCCAAGAGACTATTTTCATTACTTACTTGAGGATTTAGAAGCCCCCCTTTAGAGGGTTGAGAGACACTAGACAACACTCTTGTGGAAGGCATTTTTCCACCTTTACCATCTTTCCTAAATACTTCTTCCAATGTGGTTTGGATACCAAGCTCTTTGTCTCTGTTAGCTTCCTTTTCCCTGTGATTGCAATTTGATTTCCTTCCCACCATTTTCCCTATTGTGTTTTGAGAGACTTCTACTTCCAAATCTTCCCCAGATTCCTCTTGGCTTCCTTCTTCCAAAATAAGTGGGATTCCATAGACTGAACAAGTAGGAATTTTACTTGGGGTAGGATCACCTTTCTTACTAGTATCAGTTTCTTTCTGACTTATTGGAGGGGTTGGTTCCTCACTCGGATGGGCTTCATTCTTTGTTTCATTGCCTACCTCTCTTAATTATGTTGTTTCTCCCTCCATGTTCTCCAAGGCTGTATATTTATTCCTACTACTTTCAGTCATATGAGCTCCTCCCTCCAAAGGCGAACCCTAATTGGGAGTTGATGTACTTGGATTTCCTCCTTGATCTTGTTGTTGAGTTGAAGCCTTACCAGAAGCCTTCTTCCTTTTGGTTGTTGCCATTGTTCATGAGCCCTTTCTTTTGGTTCATCTATCCTATTCTTGGAACAGTTCTTTGCAAAATGCTCATATTCATGACAAGCGTTGCATTTAAAAGAGAGATGTTCATAATCAACTTTTTGAATATAAGACCAGTTATCCAGGGTTAGTTGAATAGCCTCAGGTAACCCCTTTTCCAGATCCACTTCTACACAAACTCGTGCACAAGCTTGGAGACCATCTCATGGTTCAACTCAATCGATATACCTTCCCAGAGTATTTCCTATATTTTTCAGAGTTTCATCATTCCAACAATGTAAAGGAAGGAAGGGAAGTCCAACCCACATCGGGACTGCAGAAGGGATGTCATTTTCAAGACTAAAGTGCGGCGTCCATTTGTTCAAGTACATGCCTCTTGATCCCATAAAATATGGTCGGCTTCTAAAAATTAAATCCCGATTTGCCTTGTTTTCAAAAAGAAAAAGAAAAATCCCTTATGTAGTGTCCCCAAGGCCGAGCCCCGTTACAGATCATGATATATGCAATGAATTGTAAATGTGCTCTATAGGCTGGTGAGCCAAGTTTTGTATAAGCTGGAAGGCTTATGTGTTTGTTAGGCCAGGAAGCCTAAGTGTTTGAG